>JAMPIV010002400.1:0-123593 GCA_024509875.1 Oreohelix idahoensis
CCACACACATAACCATGGGTAACTCTAAGGTGAAAGAAGGTTTACCAGTTGCTTCGGCAGCTCCGTATGGTCAAAACTTTGCTCGTAGATTCCAACAAAAATTTGATAGAAAGAGCAGCGGTAATTTCTGTCAAAATCATGGAAACCAATTTCATGGTGATTCTTCTTCGAAGAATTGGAGACAACCTGATAGTGGTCGTTACTATCACCCTAATAATTATAGGCATTTCAAAAGAGGATATGGTTATTCCTGCCGAAGACCTCAGAACCAAACAAATAGATGTTCGCATCAATGTGAACATGATAGTAATCGTGGAAACTGGAATTCGAACCAGGATAACAATTACAATAGAGACAATAATAACTGCAGAGATAATAATAACTCTGATAACTTCAGAGGTAATAATAGTCGGGGTAGATCTCAACACAAAAAAAAGAGATATCAGCAGGCTAATGCTGTACAACAGAAAACTGAGGGAGCCTGTAATCATGTTGTTGATAATAAAAACTTTGGCGCTGTCACTGGTTCTGCTTTTGACTTTGAGAGAGCAAACAAATGCCCCCAATGCAGTACTTTATTCGAACCGGGTACCATAACTACTTTGAGTTGTGGTCACCCACTTCCCGCTCTTCCTGCTGCTGTTGCGCATGACGGGAGGGGTTCTTTAATTCTACATAAGGGTCTTGTTAATGATACTCCGGTCTCACTACTTTTCGATTCCGGATGCACCACAATTGGTGTTAGACAATCGCTTGTAGATCCATCTTGTGCTACAGGAAGGGTTATTAAATGTGTCACATTTGGCGGCACTCTAGAAAAATATCCTACTGCTGTAATTCGCATTGCCACTCCTTTCTTTACTGGAGATGTGCATGCTTGTCTCTTACCTAATCCTATTGCGGACCTTATTATTGGTCGTATTCACGGAGTTAGGGAGTGTACCCCACAGCAGATTGCTGCTTGGGAAGATAATAACATGCAAGCTACAAATGCAGTAGTTACAAGAGCACAAGCTCTACAAACACCCGAAACTTCACTGAATAGTGATAATGAAGTTGATAGCCAAGATAGTCACTTAGTAATCACTCGTGACTCTTTCATAAAATTGCAAGAAGAAGATCCTTCTTTAAAAAAATTCTTCGTTCTTGCGAAGAAAGGTGATCCGAATCAGGATACAAATAGAAAATCTTGGATTGCAATGAGAAACGGCGTACTTGTACGTATGGTACAAGATTCGACTACGTCGGCACATTCGCAAATTCTTGTTCCCAAGAGCATGAGAGTGCAAATATTACAACATGCTCATGACTCGCAATGTGCTGGACATATGGGTTTTTCCCGTACGAAGTCGAGAGTCCTTGCGGCTTTCTTTGGCCTTTTGTCAATAAGGACATTCGTATTTACTGCCGATCATGCAAGGTATGTCAGGAGGTCAAATCTAGAGGACCACGACATGCTGCGCCTATCCAGGCTGCTGACATTCCTATTCGGCCGTTCCAGAAAATGGCCATAGATATTATTGGCCCTTTTAAGGTCAAGTCGGCCAGAGGACATCAGTTTATCCTTACATGTGTCGATATGTGCACACGTTGGCCAGAGGCTATTCCTCTTAAGAGCATATCTACTACAGATATCGCAGATGCTCTTTGGTTGATATTTTCTCGCTTGGGGTTCCCCAGAGAAATATTGTCAGACCATGGCACTCAACTCATATCTGACACTATGTCACAGGTAATGTCTACCTTACATATTGAACGATCTCTCAGTAGTATCTACCATCCTATGTCTATGGGTTAGTTGAGCGTCTGAATAGAACGCTCAAGACTTTGCTTGGTAAGATAACTGAAGATCATCCTCAAGATTGGGACAGGGTTTTACCCGCGGCTCTCTTTGCCTATAGAGAAGTCCCTAATGAACACACAGGATTTTCTCCCTTCGACTTGTCTTTGGCGCGCGTCCACGCGGCCCTATGTCTTTATTACACGATCTCATCACTGCCGATGATATTAGCGATGAAACTCAATCCTCATATGAGTATGTCATTGCTCTTAGACAAAAGATCATTGAGGCATGTAAGCTAGCAACTGCTTCATCAGAAATTGCTAAAGAGAAGGCAAGACAGTTTGCTAACAAGAATAGATGTCTACGACAACTTTGTCCAGGTGACAAAGCATTCGTCCTACTCCCCAGTAGGGAAAATAGACTTCTTATTGCATGGAAAGGTCCGTATGCAATAGTCTCTCGGATTTCCTATGTTGACTATGTGGTCGATATTGATGGAAAGCATAAAACTTTCCACATAAACATGCTTTCGGAATTTCACGAACGTCCGGACTATTTGCTGCCTATTTTCCAGGCAACGGATGATGCTCCTGCACCTCACGGTCATTATTCATCCCTGTCTGTCATACAGGATGAGGAAGCTACCTTCTCTGATGTCAACCTTCCCCTTCCAGTGGTTCCATTACATTCCACGGAATCTTGGTAAAACGTTTCTGTTTCTCCTAATCTTTCTGGTGACGAACATCGACAAGTCTCGTCGATGTTACAAACATTTCAGGATGTTCTCACTGACATTCCTGGACACACAGATGTCATAGAACATGACATAATTCTTACCGACAATAATCCAATTAGGGTTAGGCCGTATCCTATTCCTATACACTTTCAGTCGCAAGTGGAAAAGGAATTGGATGAAATGATTCAATTAAATATAATTGAACCATCGACTTCACCATATTCTTCTTCCATGGTTATTGTCCGGAAGAAGGATAAGAACATACGAATTTGTGTTGATTATCGCAAATTGAATCAGGTCACAAAGTTCGATGCTGAACCGATGCCTTTGTTAGAAGATCTACTGATTAGACTTTCTAATTCTAGATTCTTCACTAAACTTGACTTGTCTAAAGGTTATTGGCAAGTGCCTTTAGCAGAGCATGCCAAACCTCTTACTGCTTTTTCTACACCTAGGGGTCTATTTCAATGGAATGTTATGCCTTTTGGTCTCATGAACGCCCCTGCCACTTTCGTTCGCATGATGCGTCGAATTCTGTCACATCGTTCGGATGTCATCGCATACTTAGATGACATCTGTCTCTTCAGTGATACCTGGGAAGATCACTATTTAGGGTTATATGACTTACTGTCCACTCTACGTGAGAATAATTTGACAGCGAAACCTTCTAAAGCTTTTGTTGGTTTTGGTGAAATCTCTTTCCTGGGTCATCGTGTTGGTCATGGTCTCTTGAAGACAGAAGACCACAATACTTCCAAAATACTGAACATCTCTGTTCCTAAAACGAAGAAACAAGTTAGGAGTCTCTTAGGTTTAATTCAATTTTATGGGAGATTTATTCCAAATTTATCTTCGATCATGGCACCTCTCTCAACATTGTTGAAGAAAGGTTCGCCTAATCTGGTCCGTTGGTCTGAAGAATGCCAATCTTCATTAGACCAAATCAAGAATATATTTTCTTCTCCTCCCATCTTAAGATTACCTACTCTTGATAGGACTTTTGTTCTTCGGAGTGATGCTTCATCCACTGGGATTGGAGCAGCACTGATGCAAGAATATGCAAATACTCTGCATCCTGTTATGTACATTTCTAGAAAACTAAATGCGGCAGAGAGGAACTACTCGGTTTTAGACCGTGAGTTGTTAGCGATGGTTTGGTCAATTCTAAAGCTACAAAGATTCCTCCTGGGCGCACATTTCATTCTAGAGACTGATCAGAAAGCTCTTACAGCTATTCAGACTAAGAATTTGAAGAGTTCGAGATCCACTCGATATGCTATAGCTCTTCAACCTTTTCACTTCACGGTACGAGCTATCCGTGGTGCGGATAATGTGATGGCTGACATTCTGTCTAGATGCCCACATGACTCCAACTAATACTTCTGTCCTATATTCCTATATATTACAGAGTCATAACACACCTATATTACTACAATAGATTAGCACATCTGTACTCACTTTATATGTACACACTATCGTGCTTTGTTGTCATCTTCTTCTGTTCGTTTTTAAGATGATAGAGGAGGACTGAGTAGTTAATATAAGGGCCGTTAGTTTACTAAACAGCCACAATTATTAATAATGTATTGTACCTTATGAAGCATATTAGTTATTAATTAGCATTATATTGCTTGTACTTTCTCAGAATGTCATTGTTGAGCTGAGGACTTACCTTACTAGTATCAAGCATGACGAGTTCTAGATTGTGTACTTACCCTCGGAATACCAGAGCATATGTCCTGGATCGTCATGTAGTTTAACTTTACTATGTACTTATGTCATTACATGTCAAATAATGTACTATTTAAATTTTCCTATCAGATTTGTACATCCATTTTTAAAGACAATATTAGAGTATGCTGTTTAATGATGATTATGGTAACTTGCATACGTATATTGTGTTTACATGCTAACGTGATGTGTGTTGGTGACACCTCCCCGATGTGAATATTTTTTGAGACATATTTATTTTTCTGTTGAGGTATATCCTCACCAGACACTCTATATTTAGCCTCATGTTAGGCAATTTAATTAATTATCAGCGCATAATTCGTGCGTTTTGAGCCGCTTATCGCATGCTCTTTGATATTTAAAAAAAAAAAAATATGTTCCACATTTTTTTTTTTTATCGGGAGGAGGTGGTGATATGTTGCGTGATAAATTCTCGCAACATCGTTTTATTTCAATATCTATTTTATAACGCAAGGGCAACAACTGCTTGAAATTTATAGTCACTTTTCTCGGTAAGCATTTGTCTTCTCGCGTTGGTATCGAATGCAGTTAAGTTTGAGCTGTGGTCATTTTGCGCTGGACTGCGCATGACTTGTCTTGCTTTTTGGTCGATCGGTTTCCGCCCACCACTAGTGGAGTGAGCGATTTGGAATGGCGAAAGAGATGCCTCGTTGAAGAGGGGATCTCCGCTATTTTTTGTTCTGTCAGGGATGTGTAGTCCTCTTAATGGATATTTCGTTTATTCGAGATAATACCTCTAGTGTTTCCCACATGTCGGGAGGCGTGATATTTCTGTGTATTTCATGAAAGCAAGGTAAATTAACATTTTCATTAACTCTATCGATTTTTGGTCGTGAACGATTTCTGGTTCATAGCCTGTCTTCGAAAGTCGTCGTCACGAGATGTTTTCCTAGCTCACATGTCGCTGTATTGTGCTGCATCGGTTGATGCAGGTCCCAAGGACTATTACTTGCTACTTGGTTACCTGAACTAGGTTTGAAAACCTTTGTTATCTAGAGGATATTTTTGAGGACATTATTTATACTTCGGCAGACGTGTCTGTCTTGCTGAAGTCAGACTAAGGAGAGTGAACTGATCTCATACATCTGGTTATCTCCTGGCTGTTATAGAAAAGGATGGAGTTTTTCACCTGACTACATTTACAGCACTATGAAATATAACATGCATCTGACTCATCATTGTAATGCTGTCTACCGTCTATTGCTGTATTGAATGTTGCTGTGATAATGACTGTTTGATGTGTCTACATATTCGCGTAACCATTTTGTCACTGTGGCGTCCACAATAAATAATGAAGAAAAACGTCAACGGCTGTTTCAAGAATCATTGACTTTATACGTCGTGAGTTTACTGACGTCCTATGTGGATTGCCCTGTTATTTTGTATGAACATTGTTTTGACTGAACACATCTGCACACTACACAAAACCAGACATGCGGATACCATCCATCATCATATGGCATCACGCATCACACGACTACGCCAACTAAATGGTAGTTAAGATTACTTCTGAAAAATAAGTTGCTACAGTGGAAACAAAATAATTATTGTAAAAATTAAAGAGAAAAATAATCCCTTAATTTAATCCACTATCAAGTTTACCCCTGAAGACAGTTAGGGTGAGGGAGGCAATTAATCTGGACAAATAGTCCGAAACGCACTCCTTAACTTTAGTTCAAACACCTTCCTGCTTCAGAACCCAGTGAATGTTATACACTCACTACTTTACCAGCGTTTAGTATTACAAAATCAGTAATTAACATATATTCCGACAATCAACCTGTAACTGAAATGTATATTATTTCTAAATGCTGTGAAAAAAACTATCAGTTTGTGTGGTCAGCACGCCCGTAAACAGATCCTTAGTCTAGGGGATAAATTATTTAAAGATATAACAACTCACAAGACATCACACCCTTACTCTATTTCAGAATAAAGAATCTAAAAAAACGAGCTGATATTTGTCGTCTCGTCTTCCTATTCTACGTTCAAAGACCGGAAACGAGCAACCATTTGTCGTACTCGTCTTCCTATTCTAAGTTCAAAAATCCTACGGACGAGAACCCATTTGTCGTACTCGTCTTCCTATTCTAAGTTCAAAAATCCTACGGACGAGAACCCATTTGTCGTAGATTTTAGATAGGAGAATTAAGACTAGGTTTGGTCCCTTCTGAATAGGTTTGAATAGGTGATAGACTCAGTGAGAGTTAGTGAAAGGTAATAGAATTTCCACACACGTGAGATGATAGATTTTGATATAGTGGCTGTCTCTGAAAGCGAAAAGAATTCTTCTCTCTCTCACCTATCTTCTACAACAGTTGTTACAGCGTCAGACAGACTACACCAATATACATATTACGTATATTTCTATCACTCACAGGCACGCACATACACGTGACGACAGGTAAACACACAGACGTGGGAAAACTATAACACTGATATATATATATTATCTAGAACGAGCTGACCAAACACTATTATTAAGTTCAAGAGCGATTTTAATATCAGGAAAAAATCGGCTCACAACATCAAAGAAAGTACATCAAGGAGAATACATATACACATAGTCATAAAAAAATCAAGGAAATGTTGCAAGGATGATAGCCCCCTTATAGTGTTAACTCTAGGTTTAGCCCAGCCCCGTTAAGAGAACAGATGATGGCGCCAGAGTCACAGATACATAGGGTTTGGTTCTAAGAGTTTTCGTTGTTTTATCTCGTAATTATATGCACAGAGTTTGAAAAAAAAAATCTGATTTAACCTAAGACAAAAACACAAGAACTCTAGCCTTAGCAACAAATTATGCAGATTGAAAAAAAAAATTAGGACAGCATCAGGGTGTCAAAGATATAATAGTGAAAATATCACTCAAACCAGCGTACACTCATTCATTCCGCCATGGCTTCTCATACATGTACTCACGACTTTGCTCGCTGCCTCTTGGAACACACTGATTTTAGATCTTCACACAGACTCAAAAAATGCAGTCTTCTGCCAAGAAGTCCCCAGTTCCAAAAGACGTATTTAACTTGGAGTCTCCGGGAACGACTACTTGGGTGTGCAAATTTGTTCAAATGTCTGATTAAGTCACCTAAAATTATTCCAGGCGCGGGAGTTAGCAGAGCACAGTGTCAATAGCGTAGGTTTCTAGAAATGATGAATGTCAGGTCGGTGCCTTCCCTCAGTATAGGATTCACTTTAGTCACACCACAGATTTGTCCACAAAAAATATATATATATATAGTCGGGAAATGTTAGTTAATACTTGAAGTATTTCGCGCCACCAGGCAGAAAGATTACGTAGAGTTTTTCTAGAAGAAATTAAGATCTGGCTCCAAGGTCCAGTATTTATCATTACAGTCTTTGAAAACCCGTTATTGGGATATAGTATTTCTGGCTAACTCGGGTTGCATATGCACTGTAGACCAGTGGTACTTAAGAAACCCACGTGGTTCAAAATAAGGACTGTCTATTTCTTCACAAGTATGGAAACTACTACTAGGTGCTGGTAAAGTTAGGGTCACCCCAAAACTTTCACTGTGTGGAGGAAAAATAACACATATATTATAATAAACAGAATCTGTACTGGTTATAACTTACATTTAAACTTGCAAGCAGAGAGCTTTGCTTATCATTTAAACTTCCCGTGACGTAAGTTATATTTAAAAATCAGCAATCCTCATGAATTAGGAACACGTGCGTATTCCGTCACCATTCATGAGGCTCGATTCTAGAGTTTATACGTTAGTTTAGAAAAATACACTCGACTGAGTATTAGCGGTTAAATTAAATTCATAAATAGCTACAATTGCCGTTATAAGCTAGAAATTTTAATTTTATTCTGCTTTCCACTGAATGCTTCCCTAGAAAATATAATAGCCTACTACTTTATTTCTCTTCTGCGCTAAAGAAATAGATTAAAATGAATTAAGCGATTTAACACTTTAACACTCACAAAAACTATATATCTATCATATTAATTACCTCAACCACAGAATTACAGGTAGTCGCACAACTTAAGAATAAAATGCTGAAAGTATTTCTGGAAGTCTAGAAGTTCGACAAATTGCCGAAACAAACTGAGATACTTCGCTAACAGCTATTCTGTTTACGAGCAACCTATCTACTGTGAGTCTATGAGCGAGAATGAAATTAAAGTTTCAAACTTGGCCAATATCTTTAAAATCGGACACAGGATCCTAATCTTATTTCGCCAAGCGAAATAGTCTCCCCTGTCCGTATAACACCTTCGTCCGCTTATCGCGTGACGTAACAGCCATCAGTGGCCGAGGGCTTGCATGAGTTGCAAATCTCAGACCACCGTCTGCAGTGCGGAGTGGATTTTCACGCTAAGCCGGGTTTTTTTCTGACGAAAAACCTCATGCGTTTACTGAAATGCAGACTCTCTGTCTACTTTCCATGTCCCTCGGGTGAATTTTCACGCCCCAGGCCAGAGACCCTCAGACGAATGTCTAGCGAATGCTGTAAATTCACGCCTATCGTCCGACCAGCGCGACTGACATGTACGCAATACCACCCAGGTGCGATTCTCAGTTTTAGAGAAAGGAAAACAGGTAAAGTTTGCGAATTATATGAAAATAATATTCGCAAAACGAATGGATTAAAAATATACAGGAAAAAGGAAATACAGAGATAATAAAAGAGAGAATTCGGGTGAAAGAATAGGAAGAAGATGTAGGAAATTAAATGAATATAAACCCTACGTGACAATACATTTGCAATAATCATTATAATTAAAGTATGTTTTTAAAAATAAATTAAAGAAAAAAAAATGAAAAATAAAGAATTAAAAAATCTAATTAAAAAAAAATTAATGAAAATGAAACAAACAAAAAACAAACAAAAAACAACAAGACTGATAAAAATCGAATTCCTCATATAGTAAATTAGTGATTTGAGACATTCAGAGGTGTGTTATAAGAACTCGTGAAAAATTCAAACGGTCTGCTACTGAATGACTAGGGACTCGGTGTTTTTTTTCCAGTGCACGCGAAAGACTTTACGAGAGGTGAGCAGCTTTGAGTCTCATATCAGATACTGCTGCAATGTGCAATGATACTAGGTTCATCAAGATGAGGTGGGGTAAACAGTTACTTTCCTCGCTGTCTTTGCCGTCCCAAACTCAAGACCAGAATTAGACTACGTAGATAGTTAGATAGAAAAATACGAAAGCAATTAATTTGCCAAGGGTTGAAAATCGGGTACAATTCCCTCTTGCATTCTTCCTTCCTCTTGCTCATCTTTTGTTACTGTTACTCAAACATTCTCCAGCGTACTTAAAGTATTAATTTAAGGGCAATACAACATTACAAGGTAGTATAACAGCATACATTAACAGTACCTGATCACAAAATTAAGAATAAGTATATTGTAATGAAAAACTAGATCATCAGAGCCTCCATACAGTATATTAGATAAAAGTACAACACGATCAGTTAGGGTGGCATATAATCAGCACTCATAAAGTATTTGAACAGTATACGATTATATGAGTAGGGACTGTGCGTGTTTTTCAGGTCATTGGGAAGATTGTTCCAAAGATGAGCAGCTGAGTAAGCCAAACTAGTCTTAAATAGGTCTAGCCTGGGCTTGGGTACCTGTAATTTGTTTAAGCGCTGACTACGTCTTTCATTATATTTTAAAAGCGGCCAAAGATACTTTGGAGCATTCTGTGACAGGATTTTGTGAATAAATTTCCCTTTGTTAAATAGGAAGCGCTTCTTGGGGGGGAGGGGGGGGGGGGGTAATATTTGAAGATAATTATATAAATCTATACAATGTGATTGGTGTTTATCAGCAACAAGGCGCACTGCGCGTTTTTGAAGCGAGTAGAGCCTTTTTGTGTTGGAGACAGAACAACCATCCCAGATTGTGGAACAATAGTCTAGATGCGTTTGTATATGAGATATGTAGAACATTTTCCTTGCCTCCTCATCCAGGAAATGTTTAATTTTGGCTAATTGGTAAACTTTTTGTGCTGTTTGCTTTGTGAGTGCATGTACATGTGAGTTCCAACTTAGGTGTTGGTCAACAGTGAGACCTAGAGTTCTGTGTTCATTTACGTTTTCAATTCGTGATGTTCCAATGTAGAGCTGAAGTGTTGTTTTCTGCAAGTTTTGTAGTTTTTGTCTGGTTGATATTAACATACTTTTTGTTTTACTAATATTTATTTGCATGCGATTCTCGTTGCTCCACTTAATAAGATTATGTGTATCGTTTTGTAAAGATTGTTCTAGTGTGGTGCAACTTTTTTCACTTGTATAGACAGTACAGTCATCGGCAAACAGGTCACATGATGAGTGTTTGAAATATAGAGGAAGATCATTAATGTATAAGGTAGAGAGATGAGGGCCGAGAATAGAGCCCTGAGGAACACCTGTATTGACAACGGTTTGGTTCGACAAGGAATTATTGTAAGACATTATTTGTTGTCTGTCTGACAGGAACGATTTAATTAACTTTACCAGCTTAATATTTACTTTCATTGTTTCTAATTTTCTGATTAAAATAAAGTGATCTATCATATCAAATGCTTTTTTGAAGTCTACAAATATTGCTCCACATATATTATCGTTATTGATGTTTAGGTGCCAATTGTCTATCATCTTTGTTAAGGCTGTGTGGCATGAATGCTTTGGTCTAAACCCCGACTGACTGCCGATTAGCAGGTCATTATTGACTAGGTGTTGTAATGTTGTTTTGTGGATGTGTTTTTGCAGTGGTTTGGACAGCAAAGATATAAGAGAAATGGGCCTATAATTACCAAGATTACTACTATCAGATGAACCTGGTTTGAGAAGTGAGTATACTCTAGCGCTTTTAAAAGCAGATGGAAAGTAACTCCTTGCGATACATTGATTATATATGTATGTCAGTGAATCACTAATGGCTGGTGCGGCAAAGCGCAGCATTCGATTACTGATTACATCAAGTCCCGATGAGTTATTATCTTTAAGGCCAGTTAAAAACTTCGTTAACTGTTATAAAAGGGATGTCGGGTGGAATTATGTTAGTACATTTGTTCTCGCAGAACGTTGATAATTTCCTTAAGTCACAAGGGGGAGACGGAATCGTGGATTATTATATTGTTGATGTCTGCCTGAATTTTCGTTTGTTCACTAAAGTGTTGATTGCCTTCCATATTTCTTTACTGTTAGTTTTGCTCTGAACTAAATTTCTAAAGTAGCGAAGAAGAAGAAAAAAAGACTGCCACTTCATTAACATTTTAAAAGAACAAGAAAAATGAAACAGAAAATTCCAAAGTTAAAAAGTTATTTGCTTACATGAAACTGATCGCTGTCCTTTAATGAACACAATTACCTACAATAAATATTTAAAAGCATAAAAGAGCTATGTATTTTTATGATCCACATTAATAGCATGAAATTGTGCCTCCTAACAGTACATACAGTACTATACGGGAAATGGAGGGGGACGCCATCACGATACCTCGTACCCCCATGAAAACTCCATACAGCCGACCCTGGGCTTTCAACAAAGTTATGTCAAGTCCTCTTATCACGTTTTCATCATATCAAGGCCTTGACTACATCTTCTTCGATCCTTAACCACCGACCGTCAAAGCAGTCAGTGGCCATCACGCCTAGTGGCGTCTTGTAGGGCAACAACAAATTGATTCCACTTTGCACGGTCGGTGGCCATCCTTCGTACAGTGCCCCAACCCTGGTTCATTCTTTGCATCTCAGCCTCCACAGTCCTCCGCCAAGTTGTTTTTGGTCGGCCTCTCTTTCGCTTTCCTTCAGGGGTCCAAAGCATAGCTGTTCTTGTGATGGCATTGGGGTCTCTTCTGAGGACATGACCAACCCAGCTCCAGCGTCTGCCAGCTATGATGGTGTGCATGTCCTCTTGCTTGCTACGAGTAAGCAGATCTTGGTTGGTGATGGTATTCGGCCAAAAGATGCTGTGAATTTTTCTTAGGCATGTTGTGTGAAAAGAGGACAATTTTGACATTTCCTTCTCTGTGACTCTCCAGCATTCCGCACCATAGAGAAGCACAGAAAGCACGCAACTCTGGTATAATCTTAATTTTGTGCTTGTGCTGTATTGGGAGGACTTCCAGATGTTATTTAGGCTAAAGAAGACTGTTCTTGCCTTATTCATTCTGATGTTGATGTCTTTGCCTGCCCCACCGTCTGGTGTTACTATGCTTCCTAGGTATGTGAAGGTATCTGTCTGTACCAATTGCTGATTCCTTACTGATATGGGCTCAGGGTTGCTCTCAATGAGCGTCATGACCTCAGACTTCTTTAAATTGATGTTCAAGCCCACCTGCTGGCTAAATTTATTAAGTCTATCCGTTTTTTCCTGGATGTGTTGATGTGAATGTGCCAGCAGTGCAATGTCATCTGCATATTCCAGATCTTCCAATGTAGAAAATGTAGTCCATCTTATTCCTCTTGGACTGCCCTCTGTTGTCTGGCGCATCACCCAGTCTATGACTGTTAAAAAAAGAGTGGTTGATAAGGGGCATCCCTGTCGTACTCCTGTCTTCACCTCGAAGGTTAGGTTGCTCTGCCCAACACTACACGTAAAATTGGCATAGAGGCTTTTTATGATTGTCACTATGCAGCTTGGAATTCCATAAGCCCTCAGTATTTTCCATAAACTGTCCCTATGTATGCTGTCAAAAGCCTTTTCAAAATCAACAAAATTTATGTAAAGCTGTCTTTGCCATTCTGAGCACTGCTCTATAATGTTCCTGAGAGTGAATATCTTGACTATCTTGACTACATACTTGGGTGTTATTAGCCATTAGCATGTAATGGTCATTTGCCTAGACCTCCGTGAGGCCCGTAAAAGAAAGATCCGCGGTCAGGAACGTTAACAGTGGTCAGCCGTTGACAACCATGCATTACTTGATGGTTCTGGAAGTCATCATATCACCAGCCTTGGCTGTCTCGAGTAATGTTATACAGACACATAAGTAACGTGTCAAATACTGTGTGATATAACCATAAGTGTGTGTATTCTGAATTTCACTTTCATTCATTCAGTGTTCTCTAGCTTCCCATGAGCGTAGGTCTTCAACACTCAAACCAAATCTCCCTGTGGCGTACCGTCAGCTCAAGGTCTATCCCAGTCTTTCACATCATTATCATTTATGTCTCCAGTACTCTTCTCCAAGTGTTTTTCAAAGATATCAACATCTTTGCACAATGTGTGCCCTTTGCATTGCCAGCGTCCACTTCTGATCTCTTGTTCCATAGGCACTTGTCTGGTTCTTGTCATCATTTCCACATTTGTGACCTTATCATACAACCTCAACTCTTATATTCTGTACTAGGTCCAATTTATGAAAGTATTTAGCTTATTGATTGTTGTTTTAGTTGTACTCCATGTTTCAGAGCCATACAGCAGAACTGACTTAATATTTCAACTGAAGATTCTTATTTTTGTGTTTCACCTCATTTATACGGCTCTGAAACATTAAAAAAATAACAAAACGCAACTGTCAAAGGTGTTTGTATTTAGAAGATACATTTGTATTGATGCTGGATGCTCCATTACTTTATATTTGGTAGTTGTGAGTTGACTAAGAGCTCAGAGTAATTGTGGCACGGTTTTACTGAGATGCACGAGCTGTGTATGAGCTGTATATCAGTAAGTCTGTTGTGAGTGACCAAAATGTTGTGAGTTCTGTTTTTTTGGGTGAAAACTAGCGTGAATTGAGAAGTAGTCATTGGTCAAGAGAGATTGGTGTGTGAGTTGAACAGGGCAGTCGAATGTTGGTTATCAGACGAGCAAGTTGGTTGTTGTAGATGTTCCTGCTGTGATTTTCTGCTGATGTCTGAGTGGAGATAATAAATTGTAGGTGTTCGAATGTTGGAGATGCAATGAGCAGTTTGTTTTGTTGTGCGATACATCTACTCATATGTGAGATTGCGACAGTGGATTTTGTTATTCGGCAGCGAATGTGTCATTGTAAATGCTGAATCACTACCCATGTTACCCGTGTTATGCATATAATTTATGATGTTGGAGACTGAACCACGGAGTTTGTTTCATCATTCCAACTACTTGTAACACGTTCAGTCGATATGATGTGAACCAGAATGGTGGATTGACCCTTTATCAGCGTAGCCAAAAGCGCGCTCCATTCTAGACTAGGAGCTGTAACAGCAAAAAAACAACAACAAAAAACAGAAGTTACAGTGAGTTATGAAGCGTATAGAAGAGTTAAAATTAAGTAGTTCATTGATCTCCGTTTACGCTCTTTGTGAAGCATAAAGCCATTACTGCATCTGACATCTTTGCATGAAGCCTGTATCAAATCAAATTTTTAATCATCTCTTGTCATTTCTACGAGTTCTATCTTTTTTCTTATTAAACGTGTGTTAAAATCTACCATCGATTTCTGAACCAGAAACGTGAAGTATTCTCCTTCCCTCAAAATGATATTTGCAGTCGGCGTGACCAATGTTTGACCCCAGGGACACTAGCTTTAGACATCATCAGAACGAAAGGTCGCACTTCAGGAGAAGTGTGCTTCATCAGACACGTGAGGACTCTGCAGAATCTAATGGTAAAAACAGTAATAACTTAACTCGAAACATTTCGTGGACTTGTAAGGACTGCTCCAGTTTTATCTCTATATTATAACTATTTTAACTATTATTAGTATTATCATCATCATTATTTTTATATTTATTATTATACCGACTTGAATCTACTAACATATTGAATTACTACTCAAACAACAATGTCATATTAAAGTTTTTCAGTACAACAAGTGCCAGTGGGACAAGAGATAAGAAGAAGATGATGGAGGTTACTTTGACCTTCGCTTCCACCACTTTCAGTAAAAGTACTACTTGGAATTTCTCAAGGAATGCGTTCTTTTCGTGAGTTCGTTGTCGTTTCTCGTACGCTTTAGTGGCATTTTGATGGGCTATCTGGTGGGCTTTGTCCTCTGGGTTCCATGTTACGTCTTCTTCTATCATCAAATGTCCGCTTCACATAATCACTGGGGTTGCGACAGGGGCCGCGCCGGGAATATGTTGGGGGCTAATGACGGGGTGGGGAGTGATGGTTGTGATCATGTGAATAACGTTTCGGACACCAATGTACTGATCCTGTGTAGTGCGGGTAGACTCTCATGTTATTCTTGTGAGAAGTTCCTGCTTCTTTGTTCCTTCGTGACACCGCATTGCTATTTCCCTTCTTCGTCTTGGCAGTTGTGTCCCTGTTGTGTACTGAAAATGTAGCTCTCTTCTCTGTTTGTGTCGCTGTATCTACTTTCAGCTGTACGATGTTTATAGTTCGTAGATTTCCAAGTGGTCGTCTGACATTCTCACTTTGCCCACTGTTGGTTCTCTTTCCCAACCATATTGGACATATGTGTACTTCCTGTCCGTTGTCTAATGTGATTCTACAGTGTTTTTCACTTCTTGTCGTCACATTGTTTATCTGTGTCGTGTGGTGAGTCACTGGGGCAACTACGACAGTAGTTTTTGTCAGGAATAGTCTATGAGATATAGATATAAGGTCTCTAGAAATTGGCTCGTTAAGAAAGAATAAAGATCTATTCGAGATAGGGACAAGAAGACAGGAATGCGAATGCTTTCCACTAGACAGTGTTTTCTAATTAAGTATGGAAAGAGTTCTGTTTCCCCACGACCTTAGCTTCTGCCCTTAGATCCCGTAAAGAAAAAGCCCTCAACCTCATCTGAGTAGAGAAAGGTTCCTATAGGTGAATATGTAACACCGACAGCACGAGTGATACATTAACAAACTCTTGATAATGATCAACCGATCGTTGGGTTTATTAATGAAATATCCACACATATAGGGTTAGTAATGGTTAGAACGTGATGATGGTGAAAGACGATTCACACAAAACACACAGATGAGATAATAAAATTACAGTTAATTAAGTAATAGTTAATTAAGAATGAACTGGTGTAAAGTGAAATGATGATGTGATATGATACGTGTTACCAAAATGGTGAGTACTCTACACAGTCCATGTGTCTCTAAATGCTTCTCCTAGATATGAGGATTCACATGTATGCATAAAATGTCCCAAGTTGTTATACGTTATGTCGAGTGGGGTATCTCTAAGCTGAGGACGTTCTGATGAATACTGTTGTCGTACGGAGAACGCTGACGAGATATCTATGTATATTCCTTCACTGTTTGAGTATATCTCTGTAGTGTTGATCAACAGTTAATAGCTGTCATATGAACAAAAGGTCTGTTGTCTAATCTCCCGACGTTACTGGTCAGACTGGATATCTTCACGAAATGTTAGTGATATGTAGACTCATAATCTTGCGTATGTAGTCGTGTTTCATATACTTTCGAGTCTGCTTCATAAAATGCGCTTAAGAGGGTATTGCACTTGCTATAAATATGCGATTCCTCTTTTGAGCTCTTTTGCTTGACTTCAGATAATAATGATCTTTCGAGTGATTTGAATTTATGATGACTCTGTATTGAACTTGTGATAACGATGTATTGAACTTGTGAGCAAGCAGTATATGGTGACGAAAAATGCTGCGTCCACCTTATGACTTGTGGGTGAGACAATATTCCTTTTTAATTGAGGAATGAAAGATGTCCTATGGCGAATTCTGCTAGCCAAATGTCCGTTTTTGATAACTTATTTCTGGTTAGACGTCAGACACGTTGCGTGTAGACTCAGACTTCTGATGAACTGAAGACTCATGGGAAAACTTCTTTTCCCTTCGCAAAATCCTTTAAGAACACAATTAATCACAGAACTGAATTATCATCCACTCTGAATAAACACGTGTATTAGGCTATGCGTTTTTTGGGTTTAATCTCTTCCTCACAAGGTAAAAAACTGGACTGCTTCACTCTAGTAGATTATGCGGTATTATATATTTCTGGAAGTCACCTGGCCAAGCTGGGCGTCCAATGTGGTAAACCAACGCTTGTCTGAACCGCGGCCGACTAAAGATAACACCATTACAGCATGAGACGTTTTCCCCTGGCCAATCTGGGCGTCCAATGTGGTGTCACAGAAGTTACAGCGTGCCCAGATGTGTTTCGGGTGACCATATGTGTTTTTACCAGATTTATCACGATGCAATGTGGGCTTCAAACGATAATGTCGGGCATGTGGACTCAATCAAAGGATTTTATTTCCCCCGATGAAAGAACAAATGTGGTTCTCTAGATACCGGTCGCGAGTAATCACAACAATGAAATAGCAAATGTGGGTCGCAAATATGAGATGAAAGAGCAAATGTCGGAGAAAATACAATATGAAAGATGTAGGAAAAGATAGAGCAATAAGGCCTTTGCGCTCGTTTATCACAATAGCCCCTCCTCAAGTGTGATGTCAATCGTACTCAGGAGAGCTTAGCCTTCTTGCTCGGGATTCCTTAATCCTTTTCCTCATCTTCGTTTTTCTCTCCGGTTTCCACCCTTTCCTCTACTTGTCTGTGCTCTCCGTCCTGCCTCATAGGATGACGGCTTAAAAAAATCCGCTCCTACGTTATGTTTTCCTTGGATATAGTCCACTTGGAACGTGTAAGGTTGTAGAACAAGCGACCACCTCATCAGTCTAGCATTCAAATTCTTTGAATTGGCGAGGAAGGTCAGAGGTTGGTGATCACTCTGGATTGTAAATTTCCTTCCGTACAGGTATGCTTGAAATTTTTTGTATTCCCCAGACGAGGGACAAACATTCCTTTTCGATTGTGGAATAGTTTTGTTCTGCTCGGTTTAACTTCCGACTCGCATATGCGACCGGAAATAGATTTGGTGGGCTTCTGTCATCTGGCTGTAGTAATGTAGCCCCGATTCCAATGTTACTGGCATCTGTGCGCAAGATGAATTTTCTAGTTAAATCCGGAAGCCGTAAAATAGGTTTTGTGGTGAGTTTCTCTTTTAAGAGTGCATATGCATGTTCACATTCTGCTGACCATGTCACTTTATCTGGGTTTCCTTTCTTGGTTAGCGATGTAAGCGGCGCACAGAGGCTATTAAAATCCTTTATATATCTCTGGTAGAATCCACAGAGAGATACAAATGACCGGACATCCCTTTTAGTGGACGGTCTCGGTGCATTTCTCAGCTTCTCAACGTTTTGAGTCTCGGGGAACATGGTCCCATGGGATATAGTATGTCCTAGGAACTCTAGCTGTTCACACCCAATTTTGACATTTGGTTGGGCGGGGCGGTTAGTCCCGCTTCTCTGAGTCTGTTAAACAGCAAGGATAGCGCTGATATATGTTCTTCAAACGATTCAGTAGCTACTAGGATATCATCCATAAAATTGCTGATGGCGGGATGATTCAAAGGATCCAATAACTTTCGCATCATCCTTGTGAAGACACTAGGAGCATTGTTCAGTCCAAATGGCATCACATTAAACTCGAAGTGTCCATCTGGAGTACTGAAGGCTAACAGGTTCCTCACCTCAGCTTTTACCGGTATTTGATAGTACCCTTTACTGAGGTCGATCTTTGAAAAATAGCGAGCCCTGCTCAGCTTAGTAAATAGCTGGTTCTGGTCCGGTAACGGTTCTGGCTGGAACTGTGTTAACGCATTCAGCTGTCGGTAGTCGATGCACAGGCGGTGTTCTCCACTGGGTTTGCGTAACAGCACCACTCCCGCACTGTAAGGGGACCCGAAATTATGCCTTCCTTAAGTAAGTAATGGGTGGTAATCAATTTCTTGCTTTAATGCCGTCGCCTTGGGCATACGGAATCGGATAGGTTCTCATTCGGACGGGCGTAGGATCCGTCCTCTCCATGTCAACTTCCATCAGGTTTGTCCGTCTCCGTTTGTCTGTCAGAGAGTCGGCGTGTTTTTCCATCAACCTCCTCTCTTTTTCTTGCTGGGCTTCCGTTAAGGTGGAGCTTATTTTCACATCTAAATGTGATTTCCTCCTGTATCACCGGGTACTCTAACTCTAACGGATGATAATGGCTCTTCTTCCATTTGCATAGCAATGGCCATAGTCATGAGGTGCGCTGGTTCGGCAGGGGCTCGCTCGTAAAACTTCTTAAGCAGATTTAAGTGATAAATTTTCTGCTTTTCCGTTCACGGCGATTTATAGTTGGTGCGAGAAATCTTTTCCACCACTTGGGTGTAGGGTCCCCTCCAGCAAATCTGCAATTTATTACTGCTAATTGCCTTACTTGGCAGAAGAAGTAGCACCTTCTCTCCTACTGCTAGTTCTCGGTCCTTCGCATTGCGATTGTAATAATTTGGCATGTTTCCGCCAGCCTCCCGTACTTTCGCTGTGGATTAATTCCCAGCCAGTCTTCATTAGGCGTATTTTTGTTTCAAGTCGTGTGACGTACTGGGAAGGCTGATTGTGACATTAGTATCTGCTTTGGAATCTGTCCATGTTTCTTAGTTATGCTTCTAAATGGACCTTTAATAGTCTTCCGAAGAGTAATGTGGCCGGAGGAACTCCATGTTGACGTAACATGCAGCGGTACTTCCCTATAAGCAAATAATGCGGCAGTGAGATACTTGATACCAAGTTTCTTGGCTTCTCCTGTTTTCCGAAGAATAACAGGTGAGCGTCCCGTTAAAAACCGCTCTACTTGCCTTGATAACTTTGGGTGATTGTGGGAATAAGTGATAGCCAGTCTTGAATTTTTTTCAAAGTCTATGTCCGCTAAATCACGATTTGTTTCTAAAGTCATGTTGTATGAGATCGAAGAATTTTATCCGTTTTGAAGACATTGTAATAAATTGATCGTAAAATGATCCGACTGAATAATGTCGGTAATACGTTAATTAGGGTAGCATTGGTCACGTGCTGGCTCGTAAATGAGTTACCGGATCCACATATAGTGATATGTGAGAGTATCTTTCAATAGTGAATGGTACCTCCAAGTAGTTATCAGACAGGTCCCACATCTGATTAACGAAGTGAGACTGGGATAAACTCCTTATTAGAAGTCTTAGAACTGTGCTTGTGGGGCCGGAAGTGTCTGAGAACCAACATTTCTAGGCAGGGTGTTTGCTTAAGGAAAAAGTGTTAAGATTCAGCTTACAATAATCATTCATAGAAGGTCTTCTAACACATCGTGTTGCGTTGAATGGCTTCTCAAATCGTTTTCAAGCACAGTAGGGACTGGCAAGGTACAGAAACGTCTTGCCACAGCAAGTGTAAAGATTTCTGCCTGAGTAGAGTGGACGCATTTTGGTCTAAATGTTTTTTGAAAAGGGAAAGTCACATAGGTAAAATTGTGATATTAAGTTATCAATACTTAGACAATGGGGTGATTCAAAATGGAGAGGTACTTTGATTAGGATTTTGCCACCGGTATCTTTATACCTGAACAATTTACATATATATGGGTCGCTTTAGACCAACAGGACTATTGTCTGTGTTCCAGGATTCGCTATGCTAGCGATAACGCCTAAGTCAAAGGGTTAGACTTAGGAAAGTGATAAAGGTCAGTTCGACCTGTACTCCTCAATGCTATTCCTCGTGCAAATGATGACGGACTTATTTATTACACAGGAGAGGAGTAATGACTATTATGTAGGTGTACTGATGAAATGCAGCTGACACTGTTACACTATTGATAGTATGAATATTAAGGTATCCAGCTCTGTGTCATATTATTTAGGCAGAGTTATGAATAATAACTTTATGACACTGTGAGCCTTGAACTGTTGTTTACGCTATACTGATGAGGATTGGATCCCACATGAATATCAGTTGGCACCAATATTATTTCTGAATGCTACAATTGTTGAACTGTGATGTCTTACAACGTATGTAACGCGACTTTCATTGTGGTGTGCAATAAATGGATATAAACGTCAAGAGAAGTTTACCATTTTTATGACTCTGCATGTCATTTTGCCTGTGCTGTACCCTGTGGACTATCCAACTGCTTACACACGGCAACAATAAAAAACCAGTTAGGACACCTTACAATACAACCTTAATCTACGCGGTGTCGATAGGGGTGGTACATCAAGTCAGCCTAAATCCACCCTTATCAGGGTGATAGGGCGAAGTATGGATATGCCTAGCCTTGAATATTCTAAGCACCTCCTCTGTCAACTTGCCTCTAAATTGTGACCCGTTGTCTTTGAGAATTTTTATGCGGGAAGCCCAATCTAGTAAAGATATTCAGTAAAGCGTCAGCTACATGCACTGAGTCGCATGCTGGCATGGCTATGGCTTCGCCCCACAGAACAGGTGTCCACTAAGGTAAGGATATGGGATTTCCTCTTCTTAGTTCTCAGCAGAGGTCCAATTATATCCACGGCCACTCTTTCAAATGGGGTGCCCAAGATTGGCATCTCCCCAAGGGTCGCGGGTGCCGTCCAGTGTTTTGGTGCAACTTTCTGGCACTGAGGACAAGACTTGACGAAACGTTCAATGTCGCCGGTGATCCCTGGCCAATAATAGTGGCAGGCGATCTTTTGAGTCGTGGCGCTCATTCCCATGTGTCCACTAAATGGGATAGAGTGGCCCATCTCAAGCACCTGGTTCCTATAGGTTGCAGGAACTACTAATTGGTTGTGTTCCTGTCCTTCATTTCCAGCTCGGCGATACATCAATCCATTTTTCATAAAGAAGTCTCCCTTGGTAGGTGGGTTGTGTGTCCTAGGTAATTTTTTAAAATAGGGCGCCAGTGAGGAATCTTCCATTTGGGCCCTCTTCAATTCCTCGGGGAGGATATTGGTAGGAGGTTCCTGCTCTGCGTCTTTTCTTGACTGTCCTCTAGTCTGTACGGCTGCCATGACTAGTGGTTGAGTAGGTTCTCCAAGGAACACATATCTACATCCCAAGATTAAAGAGTAGATTGGTTCTTCCATGATAGCTGCACGAATCTCTCCTGTCACATAACGAGATTCCACTCTGATAAGTGCAATTGGCAGTGTCATGGGTGCAACATCCTTCGTCGGACCTTGGATGTCGACACTCTCTTCTGTTATCTGGTCAGGGGTGACAAGAGATGCCCTGACCACCGCATCGAAAGCAAGTCCAGGGTCATAAAGGCACTCCACAGATTGTCCGTTCACGAGGACTGATTCGATGACGGGAGGATGAGAAACGTTTCCGGTCCTCTGCTCCTTCCGGGGTGACGATTTTGTCTGCAGACAGGCAGCATGTTGGGGAGGAGGTCTGCGCTTGCACTCATTAGTGTTGTGATTGTTCAAGCGACAGTACTTGCACCATTTATCTCCATGTCTCTGGTGTGGCGCAGCATTTTTCTTGTTTTGCTCTTTGTAGTTATCTTGTTTTGCGTGCTGTTTATGCGAGATGTGTGGTCCTTTGCTTTGTTGGTCTGGTTGGGAGCGTGCAGGTTGCCATTGCGCCTGCTCCGAAAACTTCTTTCTGGTTCCTTGAGACTCTATGAAAGCATTTTGGAATCGCTCTGCCAGTGTAAGAATATTTTCTAACCGGTCAGCGCCGTTTTCCGTGAGAAATCTACGCATTTCCACCGACATAGATTCTTTTAGTTGCTCTATCACAATCAGCTCTTTCAACCCGTCATAGTTCTCGGTAAAGTTTCCCAGTGTACACCACTTCACTAGGTAGTCTTCAATGCGGGCTGCGAACTGTGAGAAAGTCTCTCCGGCTTCCTTCCTAGAACCTCGAAATTTTTTTCGGTAAGCCTCTGAATGAAGCTCGTACCTCACCACGAGAGCTTTTTTCAATGCCTGATGGTCATCTTGCTCTCCGGCCTGAAGTTTATTAAAAACTTCGTAGGCGGCTCCTCTTAGGCCCTGGGAAAGTTTCAAGTTCCACTTCCGTTCTTCAAGTCCAAACCCTGTTGCAAAGCGTTCGAAGCGGTCTAAAAAGGCGTCCATGGTATCGTTCCTTTCTGAAAAAGGTTCCAGCGGAAAGTTCATGGCATTGGGTGGCGCAGGTTGCGAAGTAGGCACACCATCTGAGCGGGGTGAGTACCCTCCATCACAGTTGGAAGCCGCTGCACTTTTTGCCAGCTCTATTTGATTGGTCTGTCCCTGGATTTCCATTTGCTTCATCTTAAATGCATGCTCTGCTGCGGCTTTCTCTTTCGGCTCCGCTGCTTCTGCGGCTTCTTTTTGCTCCGCTGCTTCTGCTGCTTCTTTCCGCTCCGCTGCTTCTGCTGCGGCTTTCCGCTCCGCTGCTTCTGCTGCGGCTTTCCGCTCCACTGCTTCCGCGGCTTTTTCTCTTTCCGCTCGCTGCTTCTGCTGCGGCCTTCTCCATTGTAAGTTTCTGCACTTCCATCTCTCTTGCATGGAGTTTATCAGTCTCCTCACTCACAAATTTCATCAGATCTTTTCCACTTAACCCGTATTCATGAACTGCCTCCATTAAACTAGCTCTAATTTTTGCTGCATCTGCCATGATATGCAGTATGGGTTCGCGAAGGGAAAAATTGGCAGTGACCTCCAAGCAAATTGTTTAGACTCGCACAAGTAATTATCTCTTTAAAACCAGCTAGGTTTAACTTAGTAATCAAGTTCAAATAGTTCTTTAAAAAAATCACTCACTCAGCGTATTCTGAAAAATTATGTTACAGATTATCTCGAAGTTTTCTATAAAAAATTTGCTAAATATTTATGATAAAAATTTTCCCAGCAGTTACAGAAAAAGATTTTAAAAAATCAGTTGCCTACAGTATCTTCTGTTCTCAAAAAGTGCTTACTCTGTCCGTTTGATACTCAATTTAAAAAGTATCACTCGTGCTTTAGAGATATAAATTATCCCCCCTATGAAATAGACAAATTATAGTAAGAGTCAGTCTAGAAGATAATCCCTCAAAATGCCAACAAATTTTGCAATTATCGCAACTGTATAGCAGGGATGAAAATGTGATTTATCACACTTCTAAGTCCGGGTTCACTAATCCCAAGACGAGTCCACAATTGTCGTGTGGTGAGTCACTGGGGCAACTACTACAGTAGTTTTTGCCAGGAATAGTCTATGAGATATAGATATAAGCTCTCTAGAAATTGGCTCGTTAAGAAAGAATAAAGACCTATTCGAGATAGGGACAAGAAGACAGGAATGCGAATGCTTTCCACTAGACAGTGTTTTCTAATTAATTATGGAAAGAGTTCTGTTTCCCCACGACCTTAGCTTCTGCCCTTAGATCCCGTAAAGTAAAGAAAAAGCCCCCAACCTCATCTGAGTAGAGAAAGGGTCCTATAGGTGAATATGTAACACCGACAGCACGAGTGATACATTAACAAACTCTTGATAATGATCAACCGATCGTTGGGTTTTATTAATGAAATATCCACACATATAGGGTTTAAGTAATGTTAGAAACGTGATGATGGTGAAAGACGATTCACACAAAACACACAGATGAGATAATAAAATTACAGTTAATTAAGTAATAGTTAATTAAGAATGAACTGGTGTAAAGTGAAAATGATGATGTGATATGATACGTGTTACCAAAATGGTGAGTACTCTACACAGTCCATGTGTCTCTAAATGCTTCTCCTAGATATGAGGATTCACATGTATGCATAAAATGTCCCAAGTTGTTATACGTTATGTCGAGTGGGGTATCTCTAAGTCGAGGACGTTCTGATGAATACTGTTGTCGTACGGAGAACGCTGACGAGATATCTATGTATATTCCTTCACTGTTTGAGTATATCTCTGTAGTGTTGATCAACAGTTAATAGCTGTCATATGAACAAAAGGTCTGTTGTCTAATCTCCCGACGTTACTGGTCAGACTGGATATCTTCACGAAATGTTAGTGATATGTAGACTCATAATCTTGCGTATGTAGTCGTGTTTTCATATACTTTTCGAGTCTGCTTCATAGAAATTGCGCTTAAGAGGGTGTTGCACTTGCTATAAATATGCGATTCCTCGACTTTTGATAGCTCTTTTGCTTGACTTCAGATAATAATGATCTTTCGAGTGATTTGAATTTATGATGACTCTGTATTGAACTTGTGATAACGATGTATTGAACTTGTGAGCAAGCAGTATATGGTGACGAAAAATGCTGCGTCCACCTTCTGACTTGTGGGTGAGACAATATTCCTTTTTAATTGAGGAATGAAGGATGTCCTATGGCGAATTCTGCTAGCCAAATGTCCGTTTTTGATAACTTATTTCTGGTTAGACGTCAGACACGTTGCGTGTAGACTCAGCCTTCTGATGAACTTCTTTTCCCTTCGCAAAATCCTTTAAGAACACAATTAATCACAGAACTGAATTATCATCCACTCTGAAAAAAACACGTGTATTAGGCTATGCCGTTTTTGGGTTTAATCTCTTCCTCACAAGGTAAAAAACTGGACTGCCTCACTCTAGTAGATTATGCAGTATTATATATTTCTGGAAGTCACCTGGCCAAGCTGGGCGTCCAATGTGGTAAACCAACGCTTGTCTGAACCGCGGCCGACTAAAGATAACACCATTACAGCATGAGACGTTTTCCCCTGGCCAATCTGGGCGTCCAATGTGGTGTCACAGAAATTACCGCAATGCCCCAGATGTGTTTTTTATTTTTTTTACCAGATTTATCACGATGCAATGTGGGCTTCAAACGATAATGTCAGGCATGTGGACTCAATCAAAGGATTTTATTTCCCCCGATGAAAGAGCAAATGTGGTTCTCTAGATACCGGTCGCGAGTAATCACAACAATGAAATAGCAAATGTGGATCGCACATATGAGATGAAAGAGCAAATGTCGGAGAAAATACAATACGAAAGATGTAGGAAAAGATAGAGCAACAAGGCATTTGCGCTCGTTTATCACAATCTGCCACATTGTTCCTTTTCTTATTTCGTGTATGAAGTTTCTCACTGCTGTACGTCTTGTTCTGTTGTTGAGGCTATCCAGTGTTTTAGGACACTATTTATCTTGTTGCTGTTGCCATAAGAGGCGTTCCTTTGAGAACCTGAGTTATTTCCATTAGCTTGGTGTCCTCCGTTGTTATTGCTGTTAGGTCTTGATCGACATGCCCTGGCAATATGATTTGGCTTGCCACAATTGTAGCAATGTATCTGGGACACATTATGAATCTGTTGTGGTGGCGTATAATCAGTATTTCTATACTAGTGCTGTTGGTGGTCCTGTCTGTGGTTGTAGTGATTTTTATGACTGTCATTTCTTCTCCACTGTTGACGAGAATGGCCAGTTTCCATGGGTTCGTTTTCAGGATGTGATTCGAACCTGGGCTCTCTACCTATTCTTTGTGTAAATCTCTTGCGGACGTTGTCTTCCGTAACCGCTGCTTGTATTGTTTCGGTTATAGTCTTATATCTTTGCGAATCAGATGGAGCTTGAGATTATTTGAGTAGGGGCCATCAACAAAAATGCCGAATAGGTGTCGTTCAATTTCTTGAGATGTCACTGCACCGTCCAAAAATGCCTCTTCTGCTAAATTTAATAATCGATCTCCATAAAATTGTACTGTTTCTCCCTTCTCCTGCTTGATTTTACGAAGCTGTGACCAAGCATGTTGAGTATCGATCACATCTGAGTATCTCTGTATGAGCTCCTTTTTCAAAGAGTCGTACGTCTCTGTTGGGTATGTCTTGTTTCGCCGCCATAGAAAATCTGTCACCAACGAATCTGAGGACAAAAATGCTATTCTTATTCTGTCAACATCGGAGTTGGCATTTATCATGGTTGCAAACTTATCCATGTCCATGATCCAGCGTTGAAATGACTTGGGGTCTCTACAAAAAGGGGTGATCACTGAGCGAATTTGGGTATATTTTGCATAGTGATCTACATTACTGAGCGTGTCAGTAATGCACTGTAATGCTGCTATAGTGTGGTCCGACTCCGAAGGTAAGGGAACTATTGCAGGGTTAATCAATGGTTGTTGATGTTGCATTTGTGCTATCTGTTGGGCCTGTTGTTGGGCTAACATTTGCTGTTGTTGTTGCTGGGCCAACATTTGTTGTTGTTGTAGTACTTGGTCATGATTAGGATCCATTTCAAAATTTCAACAATTTTCGTTGAGGTCGTTCTTCTGTTATGGGTACTCTTCTTATATATCTATCATAGGTATGGTCATCTTCCTGTTTTATGGGTGCACCTCGAGAGTTGGTCACGGTACCAATTTAATAGTATACTTATGTGACCGTGAGGTAATCACGGCTCCAATTAATAGTACATATATATGTGACTGCTTTTATTCTATCTAGCAAGTTAGTTACTAGCCGTCCGCTAGAGGTGTTTATTCTTGTAGAGGTCCGACAGGTTCGTTCGTCTCTCGATGGTTATTATAAGATGCCATAGTGGTGTACTCACTAACAGAGTTGTAACTTCGAATTCAACTCGACAAAATCTGCAAAACTCAGCCGAGTCAAAAAACATAGTTTATTTACAGAATACATAATACACAAATGCAGCTGGAATCAAATCAGTTTCTTTCATTTTGAAGGTAGATTTCTGCATGTGTCCGTATTTTCCTTTTCTCTCTCCGTAATCGTGTGAGATACAATAAAATCCCGTGTGGTTCACGACCTAGGTTACTTTGACCTTCGCTTCCACTACTTTCAGTAAAAGTAGTTGAGCCTTTTTATTTTCAATACGTAAATGTGATATTTTCTTTAGCTTCTGAACTTTCAAGTGATTTAAAGCCGTTTCTCTGTTTTCTTCCCCTAAAACAAATCAATTTTAGTTGGGGACTGAAAAAAATCGAGATGTACTTACTTGAGTTACTATCTTACACAGTCTTTGCTCCTAGTTCAGTATATAGCGACTGCTTTTATTCTGTTGTGTGAATGATAGCATTAAACTTTAACACAATCTAACTTCATTCTGAAAAACTTCAAGAATTAAAAACTTAGAAATGCCTTTGTGGCTCTGCGTAGATGAGACTGCTCAAACATGGCTTCTCAACAACTCACAGGTACAAAACACAACCTTCGCCGAGGCCTGCTATCTGGAACTCTCTTTAAGATTTTTAACTTTTAATTAGCTCGACGGTGTTGTGAGTTGTTGTCACCGTCCATGGTTCTGATTGGTGCTACTAAAAAATGTATGAACTTATTTCATTGGCACGGATAATGCTGGGGTAATAGGCCTCACTGTCACATTCCAACATCGTCATATTATTATCGCATTATCATCATCATCATTTTTCTGTGCGCTCCCCACCACTGCAGCTGGTATCCCGCAGGAAGCACTCACACGCTCTTCAAGCAGAGGTTTCCGTGGCAATTTGTGTTACATGACGAGGTTTCCAGTCTCATACATAACATAGTAGAATAGACTTGTAACTTGCATAACATAGTAATCTTCTTGTAACATGCATAACATAGTAATCTACTTGTAACATGCATAACATAGTAATTTACTTGTAACATGCATAACATAGTAGAATAGACTTGTAACTTGCATAACATAGTAATCTTCTTCTTCGTTCGTCCTGAAAAGGACGTTGGTTGCGTTGTGTCCGTTTACAGCGAAGCTGCGATATTTGCGCCTTTCGCCCGACACATCCGACTTCAGCACAGCATTTTTGGGACCAGGTTAGCCTTCCCTCTTCGATCCCTACTCACTCAGCCAGACTGCAGTGATGCAGCCTGTTTCCAGGACCACCACTTGGAGGTGGAGTAGGGTCTTGGTCAGCTCTGGTTCGCTGACCCTGACGCAAGCAGTCTAGCTATGGGTCGCTAACTGCATTTCTCACTGTTGACGCGTCTGAGATCCCATATAGTAATCGACTTGTAACATGCATAACATAGTAATCGACTTGTAACATGCATAACATAGTAATCGACTTGTAACATGCATAACATAGTAATCGACTTGTAACATGCATAACATAGTAATCGACTTGTAACATGCATAACATAGTAATCGACTTGTAACATGCATTAGGGTGCAATAGTCCCACTCCTTGTTTGTCTTTGAGACCCACGTGACTACAAGGGTCAATGTCCTCCTATACGAGTGCAGTACTTTATACTGAACGACCTTTGTGCCACCCTAAATGCGACTTCATCGGATGCTGAGAACAGAGAAATAATCATGCCTCCAAAATCTTAAAAAACATGCTGGAAAACTATAAACAAAATTATAGCGCTGTTGAGAAGAAGGTTTACTGGGAAAGTTTTGGAAATGCAAGATAGATTCACGAACGTTCTTTTCTGAGCTTGAAGCAATGACTAGAGTTTCAGACCCTACAGTATCTAATGTCCACGTAAGTCAAGCTGTTGCGGGTAGGTAGGAGAAAGGGAGTTAATTGTGAATGGGAGATAACTGTCGGACGTTGTATTTAAACATTAGATCATGTGAGGTTCTTATAGTGTTCTGAAGAATAATGGGTGTGATAATGGCTGAGTAAGCTGAGTCATGTAATAGATTTTCCCTCATTGTACAAGTTGTTTAGAAAGTGGGAAGATGTCTCACGTGAACATGTAGCGTGTCCCTTCAGGTGATGCAAATACGTCCAAGCAATGAGCGTGAGTGACATTTGGGAGAGAGAATGTAGCGAGACAGGCGACTTATGTTTGAGCTTTCGTAGAGAACACTTTTGTGACAGCCTTCGATGAGCGCAGAAGTATTTTTAGGAGTTTTACAGAAGTTACTTGTTTTTAGAAGTTACTTGTGACTGTTAGCTTTAGGAGATATGGAAGCCCATGGGTATAAAGAGAACCACCAGGGCAAAACATAGTGACAACCTTCATGTCTGCTGTGTCAATCTAGCTAACGGACGATAGTTGCTGTTGTGGCCGGTTTAGGTGACTAGTTCATAGAGATGCGATTTGTTAGATAAACGGAAGATGTAAAATATTGAGAAGTAGTCAAAGGGAAGTAACACTAGTTATTAAATAGTTGGACCAAGAATTTTCCCATCTTGAGGCAAAGATTTAAGCTACTTGATCTTTGTAGAACATTCGGGAAGTTTTTATCACACGGAGTGTGCTAATGTTCACGTGGGTTGTGCTAAGTTCACGTGAGGTTAGTGAAACAGACAGCGCAACGTAGTGTGCGAGGTCCTTTCTGCTCGAGTCGTAAACGAGTGAATTCGATGTAACTCAACGTGTTGAGTGCCGGAGTTGTCGCCTTGTGATTTTCGTGCAAAAGGGAATCTGTGGAAACAGATATCATCCCAACAAAATTGTTGTTATTCAAGATGTTAATTCAAGAGCAGACGGACGTGTTTATTGAGAACAGCAGAAGTTAATTGTGATATTTCTTGGACGGAGCTGTCCAAAATATGTTGAAGGTACGCGATGAAACATTTATAAGCTTTTACGCCTCGTGTAGCAACGATTCGTGTACAGCAGTAATCTCGGTGCTAAGAACCAACGTAGCACTAGAAGGTTATCAACCTTGAAAGAATGTAGGATGCCCTGGTGTCGATCGGTTATGCGTCAACAAACCAGCCACGATAACTTCAGGCATCGGCTAAGAACAATTTAATTTGAGTTTTATTACAGTTGAAGAAGCAGAATTCTAAACTACAGGAGTAAACGATCAGGCCTATAATGTATAAGCAAAATTAGTCAAGAGATTAACCTATGAGCATTGAGCAGTGATGAATCAACGAGAATCTAGTAGGTTGAATGATCCAGATTACGTGTAACGTTTGAACACAGATGTCTACGCTTTATTTCTAAATGGGTGTACATACGTTTGAAGATTGGAAGTACCAATAAAACCATTCAAACCAATCATGAGTTAACTAGAAGCAGCGTCAATGTGCAGTATAATAATAAATAATAAATTCTTTAAGCGCCAAACACGGCGCATAAGGCAGAAACCAGTGCTCTCCAGGTTGTTCGTTGTGACGCCACTCCTCTTAGCTCTTGCACATTATTTAGGCCCAACGTTCTTCCTTCTCTTATTATTGTTCTTCTGAGTGTTTCTTTTGGTCTTCCTTTTTTCCGCTTACCCTCAGGAACCCAAGTGAGCGCCTGTAGTGGTATTCTGTTGTTTTGCATTCGTAGGACATGACCGATATATGACCATCGTCTTTTCCTTATATAGTCGGAGACATATTTCTGCCTAGAGTCTTCTCTTATTTGTCGATTAGTCTTGAATTCTTTCCAACTGATGTTCATGAGTTTGAGTCATGTTTACTGTCGAGCCTGGTTCTGTTTCGGTAACAATAGCTTGTTTTACGATAGTGAATTGTTAACTCACTGATCAACCCTCCGATCCAACCGACCGATTCAAGGGTTTCGAGGTCAGTTATAGGAAAATATCTACACCACTAGATACTCTGGTGTATCTCTTATTCTATAATTTAACATAACATGGTGATATCCATCGAAATATACACATTCCTGATGTTTTTCTTTCGGCGTCTAAGGTGAGAAACGAATTTCACCTCCATCTTGGAAGGGTAGATAACTCACAATGTGCAGTGATGTCCTGTTAATGATAAACAGACAGAAGGTGACAAGACAGTCTGGGTTAAATACTAGAAGCGATGACGAACCTACTATTACTGATCACGTGTGGTCCAAACTACAATTTGTAGAACCACCAACGGTCACACTGTTATAAACATATTGCAACTAATGGTTGGGACAGTCTTGGCAGTGTGAATGAGATGCTCCATATTGCCTTCACGGTAGAAGACACACCTTAGTATTGTTACCTGTGTTGTCAGAGAGAATAACAATTAATCAATTTTTCGAATATATTTCTTACAACGCAGTGATGTATCCATAGAGAAATAGTTCCATGCGAGAGTTGCAGAATGAGCATACATTGTGACAGTGAGAGAGAATGTATGCACCTTATGGAAATTGTAATCTTATTCCTTGTTCACCCTCAGATGTCAACTTGAATATGTTCAAAGAAAGCAGCGGTTAGCTTGAGGCTGTTGGTATTTCCATAGAGTAGAGTTTTTCCAGGAATGGCACTGGTGATGGCCAAAGGTGCTTTCTCTGTTCCTCATATGTTCAGCACCTTTGAAGCAGATGTGCAGCAGAAATTGTAATCAACATCAATCATCAATTGTAAATACAATCAAATCACCACTAAACCGTCATCGTATTATCGATGGATTTCTTACGCTGTGAGCAGTGTAGGTTTTGTGTATGTATTTACGATTCACTCATCTACTAGACTTTTAAATTGCAATCATGTCATTTCAATAAGTGAAAAAATGGGACGGGTGTGCTGTAACAAAGAGTTAAAAAATGTAGAGAATTGTAGTGTTTTTATGCTGAAAGTTTTGAGAAAGTAATCACTGTTTAAATCTGTTTACATGGTGCATATGACCATCATCAATACCATTCCTAGAAAAAAAAACGAATACATACCAACAACATCAGGCTGACCACTGCTTTCTTTGAACATATTCAAGTCGATGTCTAAAGGTGAACGAAGAAGAACAAATTAGTTTTTCTTTGATGCAACGAAAACCTAACTACCGAGGGGAGTCGGAATGGCTAAGAGGTATGGTGTCCGCCTCTAATTCTAAAAGTACCGGGTTCGCTCCCGGTCCGGAGAATATAATTGATGGACATTTTATTTTTCAGAAGTAGTGGTTCCTAATCATTTCATACTCCCCCCTGATCTCCTGATCAGTTGCACACGTTAAAAATCCCTCGGCAGTTGGAAATCGTAAAGAGTAGGCCATACGGTCACCTGGATAAATAAAAAAATTAGGAAACCTACCCACCACAACAATATTCTATTGTTTAAAAATTGTGCCTCGTTTTAGCAAGGCAGAATGTGTGCCTCCATGAAAATGTATTTCAATTGCTTTCTTGCTGGTTGGAGATCAAGTCGTTGTCCAAGACAGTCTTTCACATTACTGCCCTTACTGGTCGCAAGCAGCTCGTTAAGGTTATTTAAATTTAAGATTGTACAGAGTTCTTCAAAAGTTACTTCCTGTTTTTAATTATTTTTTTTTTTTTTTTTTTTTGACTAGTTTTCTACTTTTACGAATTCATTTTATTCATAACCCTCCACTCCCAAAAGAGCATAGGCCCTAAACAAACACATGCCAAGTCCTCCTGTCACGTGCTTGTGTCAAACGTATACCAAGTCCTCCTGTCGCATGCATCAGCTCAAGGTCTTTCTCTATCTTTTCATTTCTGTTTACAGTTCCTTTCTCCGTGTGTTCTTCAGTCTAAGTGTGCTTCTTTTACTATTCGGAGATTTCTGTGAAGTTCTTGTGGCTTAAAGTCTCTACAGGGTGCAGTAGCTGGTCCCATGTTCAACCCTCTTTTATCGCCTCTTACATCATGCATGGTAGTTTATCGTTACTATTCTTTGCTACAGTAAGACAGTTGCCCGGAATGACATGTTCTGGAGAACATCGAATGAAAAGTGTTTTCCCCATATTTTTAACATTCTTTAGCCTCGTTCGGCGGAGCAGAACCGTTCAACTTCGACACATTGTCCATCTGTTATATTAAGACGTGCATTCAAATATAAACGGTCTTGACTATAGAATCATTTAAAAAATATTTAGGCGTTGCTTCAGAAAGAATCGTTACTTTTAAATATACGTATTTAAAATACACTTATAATCATTTTTACACTTGCAACCTCAAACGTACAGAGTCGCAGGAACAGACTGATATCAAAATAAGGATACAAAATGGAGCTAGTTTGGACACTCACTAAGAAAACGTATTGATAGCATTACAGGGCAGTCCTTTTACTGGAATCCCTAATGTAAGATAATTAGAGATATGCATAAGAACACATGCAGATGAAAACTGGAGGCAAAATGAAAATAACGAGGACGACTGTGATGAGTTGATTTGAATTTTTTTGACCAACCGGTTTGTCAAATTACCCACTTTGCCTACATCTGTTTTTGTCCACGCCCTATTTTAATTTCCTTGGCTCTTGAGCGCATTGTAACGCATTTTTCTACGTGTCAGTCCTCATTCTGACAGGGTTGGAGGAAGCCCCTAAAGTGTAACCTTGTTTCTTCTACATTAGCCGACAAAAAGATTCTGTGATATCGGTGGGCTGGTAGTTCCTACAGCTGTTTCAAATCGACGAACGACATAAGACCACTTGTTGCGCAACGCTTTTCTTGTCCGCTGGCTCGCGCGGAGAAAACACTTTGAGGCCCTGGATGCGCTATAGAATCTCCCGGTCAACGGTTAAACGGGAAATCTTTTATCCTCTCGCATTGAGGAAACAGCGAACTTTCCGATGTCTTTATCACGGGCAAAATTTTGCTTCTTGTAGCTACTTGTACGACTTCAAAAGCATAATTTGGTAACTTTTGTAGCATGTAAGTTACTTCTTTAAATCCATTGCTTACTTGCAGCAATGAAAACCGGACACGCGAAGTGAATTACTTTCTTCAAATTAAGCAGTCGCGTAAATTTATCAGATACTTACTCTGAGATAAATCCTCGGAAACCTTCTCTCAGATCGATAATTCCAACGGATTGATTTTCTAGTTTGGGACGACATCCGTTAGAATTGCTTCTGGTCAACAACGTGGCAGCATCGTCTTTAAAATCCTGATAAAAAGAAGCCCAAACCAGCAGTACCCAACCTTCCACGCAGTGAACAGCCCACTGCTTTCTTCAACTGTGCTCGTCTCATTCATTTTTTTCTCAATGAGCTTGATAAATGGTCATTATTATGATCGTAGAACAGTGGGTTATTCAGTCAGCATTTGGACTAGACTCGTAGAGCCCAGATCTTATTTGTCTCTAGAGATCAAGGCTAGTGTGGTATCAAGCAATCTTCTTTGGATATATTTATAATTTGTCCTGGCCCTCTTGCCAGCCAAACACCAGTAACTATCAGTGATCGACCACAAACAGGTTATTCTTGTAAGAGTTGTCAAGATCGTAGACATTTTCTTCACAGCGGCTCTCACAAGTGGATTATGGCCTGGGAGTGACGTAATGTGTCACCTTGTTGGAAACGACATCCTGCGCTGCCAATTTGGCCAGTTAGCGCCTAGACTTTTTTTTCTTGTATACTTGTTTCTCATGTAAAAGTGTTGTCCTGTCCAGTGTCTTAACTCTGTGTAACGGCGTGTTTCATATTCTTTCTTACATTTGCTTTCTTGACACTGTTTATTTCTCTTTCTCAATTACCTTGTTTTTTTCCATATGTGATGCTGAGTTAATTTTTTTCCTTTGATTTATTGCATGTATTTTTTGATACCTTGACAGATGTTTGAATTGATTATTTATCTTTGATTTGTACGATTTAAATATAAAAGACTGATACCAGACTGTGTCGTGTAATGGAAAAGAGCCTACAGTAATCTGACAGCTTATTGTAACATTATAGCTGCTCTCTGATTTGCTAGATAAGACATGCATACCAACTGTCTAATTCGGCAGCTCACCCTTTTGTCCCCGCCATATTTTCTTTTAAACACTGGCTAACGCAGTGTTTACAATCTTCGTTGACCTGTCAGTCATAACAGGAAACAAATCACGCTTTGTTTTACCGCGTTCCACTCACGCGAGCTCATCTGTCAATCATATAATACTTGACAGACAGCACGTGAGAGAGAGAGAGAGAGAGAGAGAGAGAGAGAGATAACAGACTTCTTTGAAGTTTGCTCAGGGGAAATCTAAAAATCCCTAATATCCTTTGATCTTGGAACACGAGCATTCTACAGGTAAAACCGCTAGGAGAACAGAAAGTCTTTTGATGTCGGTCACCGCTCCAGACGAGAAACTCTGGAAGACCGACACGAAGTCTTTTATCTTGAAACCCCTAGTTTCTGATTTTTGTCCCACACAGGAGTGCGAAATAGCGCCATTAGAGATGAAAAGCCATTTAATTTTATATATATATATATATATATATATATATATATATATATATATATATATATATATATATATATATATATATATATATATATATATATATATATATATATATATATATATATATATATATATACACGGCTGTTTCTATAACCCATCATCAGTCGTCAGTCAGAATTTTGAGAAGAAGTCTAGCGCGTAGTCATAAACCATTTCTTTTGGATTATTGTTTAAAAAGTGATTCGTGGAGATTTTCATTCTGGATTTCTGGTAAATAGTTCTAAGTGTTAGAAGTAATTTACGGTGATAGCATTTAAAGTTAAACACTAAAATACTTTAAACATACATTTAAATACTTCACTTAAATCTTTCCTGCTAGTAAGGCGAATTAAATTAAATAACGCGTAGCGATTTTTATAACCAGATATTCATTAAAAATGTTAGACCACATCACCGACGCTACAGAGCTGAGACGAGGCGGTAATTTGTGTTTACAGTATAAGAGGGTTAACCAGACCGGACTTAGAGGCGACTGACAGTGGGAGTAAATAATACTGTTTATATTTCATTTGTAATTTTTTTAATTATTGCGTCTATTATTTTTTAAATGCCATACGACAAATTAACAGACACCGACAATTTAATAGCTACTACCGGATAGGTAATTTGTTGTGCGTGGTGCATTGTGAGAAAAATAATAAATAACACACTGTGCGTATGACTGCCAGCCGCGAGAAGGGTCGGGAAAGTCTGCATCGACTCAGTCCGACCCAAATCCGCAGCCAGCTATTTCTGTGTGTAACTCGTAGGGAAAACACCGCGTATCTATTAAATTCGTCAGTATTGACAGAGCGGTCGAGAGACTGTCGTGTCCCCGTCTCTCTCTCTCTCTCTCTCTCTCTCTCTATATATATATATATATATATATATATATATATATATATATATATATATATATATATATATATATATATATATATATATATATATTTATTTATTTATTTATTTATTTATTTTTGTACGCCCGCTTTTTCTCGAGGCTAAATCTCATGTTTGTATGTCTAAACTGAGACTGATTTTACGTGAGTATCCCTTTTTTCCCAGAGAGAGGTGTCCCTCGCCATTCAATCAGATACTTGTCGATTTCTAAGGTACCCATTAGAGCTGGGTCGGCTCAGGAGCGGTCAGTCCGTGGTCGACGACACTCCTTCAAATGTACTCGCCAGGGTTTGATCCTGGGGCACCCGGTCGCCAGCGCAGTTTGGTAACCACTACACCAGCGCGGCTCCCTGTATATATATATATATATATATATATAAATATATAATATATATATATATATATATATATATATATATATATATATATATATATATATATATATATATACGAGTGGCGGTAAGAAAGTAATGCACCACATCGTTTTTCTCAGCTAATAATGAAGATAGAAGCATGAAATTTAACACGCTTCAAATATGGCATTTGCCAATTGTGTGCACTAAATTGCACCGCAACCGGCCAAATAATACGGCTGCCCTAAACCGTTGAAATGGAGCGTGTTAGCAACTTGCGTTATAAACAGCGAATTGTGATAGAATTTCTCGTTGCAGAGAAGGAAACTGTTGTGAATATTCACAAGCGTCTATGTGATGTGTATGGAAGTTTTGCAGTCGACAGGAGTACAGTCAGTCGCTGGGTTCAGAGAATCAGGAAGTGGAGATGCGGAGCTGCTTGATCGGCCGCGCTGGGAACGTCCTGCCACAGCCACCAACACAGAAATGTTGAAATGCGCTGACGGCATTATTCTTACTGATAGGCGAATCACTACTCAACAATTGGCCTTACAGCTGTCAGTGAGCATTGGTAGTGCAAATGTAGTTATAAAAACTCTCGGATTTTCTAAGATTTGCGCAAGATGGGTTCCTCGAAGTCTCACAAATGACCACCGAATGCAAAGGAAAGCAATTTCTTCTGAATTGTTGGAGCGTTTCAATGCTGATGGAGAGAACTTTTTGCCTAAGATCGTTACAGGCGACGAAACCTGGGCACATCATGTTGAACCTGAGACAAAAAGACAGTCAATGGAGTGGCATCATTCGCAGTCACCAAGAAGAAAGAAATTCAAGACAACTCCTTCAGCTGGAAAGGTCATGATCACTGTCGTTTGGGACATTGAAGGTGTGATTCTTGTGGACGTTATGCCAAGAGGAGAAACAATCAAGTCGCAAGCTTACATTAAGACATTGAAAAAACGCAATCAACGTTTTCGCAGAGTTCGGCCGCACAAGAATCCAGCAGACCTGCTTCTCCTTCACGTCAATGCGTGCCCTCACACAAGTCTGGCAACACGGGAAGCAATCACCAAATTGGGTTGGACTGTAATACCCCATCCACCCTATAGTCCTGATTTGGCACCCTCTGATTTTCATCAATTTGGTCCACTTAAAGATGCACTCCGTGGGACAAGGTATGAAGATGATGAAGGAGTGATTCATGCAGCGAGGAAATGGCTACATGATCAAGACAAAATCTGGTACGGGCTAGGAATACATGCACTTGTTTCGTGCTGGCATAAAGCCGTACAAGTTGATGGGGATTATGTGTTGAATAATACCGATGTTTACATGACATATCCATGTATATTGTGTATAAATTTCATGCTTTTTGAATAAACAGCTCCTGAGAAAAACGATGTGGTGCATTACTTTCTGAACGCACCTCCTATATATATATAATATATATATATATATATATATATATATATATATATATATATATATATAAATATATATAAATATATATAAATATATATAAATATATATATATATATATATATATATTTACATAGAGTGGTAGCATTTTCCCATAAATGTTTTCTTGTTTTTTTTTTAGCAGACCTGATCCCAAGTGGACGAACCATCGGTCTTTTCTTTTTCTTTTCCATTTCCATGGTTAAGCGTGTACAAGCCGAAGATACTGTATGACTATAAATTATACTACTGGACTTACCAAAATCCAAGATATTATTTTTATCAGCCAACAGTGGCGTATACCTGAAACATTATTTTTATTTTCCCCAACACCTGACAGTTGTAATCCAAGTGGAGTACTAATATATATACTGTGCAGGACTGGCGATCTGACAAAGAGTCAGCCGATAGAAAATCCATCATCATCATTTGTAACATTTGTAGCAACCAGATTTTCCCAGATTTTCCAGAAGTGTTCCCCTCTCTTAAAACGGTAAACACCAAGGATTCTCACACTATCGATATTTGTAGTAACCCTTTATATCCAGCTAGAAGTTCCAGAACGAGCGGTAAGCAAGACTATTTTCCCCTGCCCGCTCTAAACACTGCAAGAGTTGTCACAACGGAAATATTCAGTTGTAGTGCCTTTGTCTATAGCTACATTCTCCTGTGCACCCATCGGAGGAACAGTCCTAGTTGTTTAGAACAGTGAAGACATCCCTTTATGACTTATATCGTCACCAGGATTCATCGTGGAAGTAAACTTATTCAGCGTTCACCTCATTAGTTTTTTTGGGATGAACTGGGGCCAATTTATATACTCGACAGCTGGGGTGAAACATTAGTCAACAGTAAAAATAGGGATTATGTTCGTGGAATAAATTTACAAAGGGATACCACAGACCCAAGGAAAGAATACAAAAATAGGTAAGAGTGTGAGAGGTGGCCACATGAATGAGACAGCGTGTGTTGATTTTATTGTTGCTGGAAATTATCTATTAATGTTCGGTTGTTTGAGTGTGTTTACTTTACTTGGTCATATATTGTACAAATAGTGTTATGCTATAACCTAGTGCTAATCTTCAACCTTTGGGCTAATATTTCTTTGGGTTTGTTTTCCTTTATACCGTGAAGGCGCACCATGTTCTTTATTTCCTCTGTATGTAAATGATTTCTTGCTTTCTTTTGGGTATTTTGATGTTGTAAACAGTTTCAGTGATAATAAACAACAAAGAAAACTTAACTTTGTGTGTTGGTCAGACCCATACCCATTTATCCTTAATTTTTTTCACGTTTGTGTGTGTCCGGTTGTCACATATTGTTGTGTTTGTGTTTATTTTAGATAGGGAGGCAAAGGCTGTCTTGTAACAAAGCACAGTTGTACGGATAGGCTGGATGAGAGAAACCTACTCACTCTATAGACATATCTTTCCCTCAACCTACCACCTGTGAAATCTTTTTTTTTCTATACGTTCTCGTGTATCTGTCAACCTTTACTCTTTACCTAGACTGGGCCCAATAAACCAAGTAACCTACCGTACTACAAAGACAAGCAGTTTTACCAAGTTGTCCTGTATCCTATCGTTATCTGTATAATTAAGAAATAGAGAGAAGGCGTGCCTTCAACCAAAACAAGAGCGGAGGTGAAAATAAAGATTGAGGTCTCTTAGTAACCTGTGATCTTGGTTGTTGAATTTCACGCAAAGAGAATCACCATCATTGATTCTGTCTATCCAACTCTTTCTGCATCTCACTACAATTTCGCACTTAATCTGGAAGCCTGTGATTTCCAAATTCACATTTAATATTTCACCCCAACACAACAACATGGAAAGACCTTGAGAACGCCATAGGTGTACTTAGCATGTATTCATTGAAGGCCTATGCTCTTCTGTGAGCTAAAGGGCATTGATTGATTAATTACATTTCTAACTGCTATCATCATCAGGTGCCATCTCCACAACGAAGGATGGCTGTAATGGATCTCCAACATCTTCTGTCTCTTGTCTTGGTGGTGCACTCTGATAGACTTTCCTGTCCATCTCTTGATGTTATCTTCTTACTTATAGCGCTGTCTTCCCCTTGCACGTTTGCCTTCATCTCTCCCTTCTATTATGGTCTTCTGCAAGGTGTTATGCCTTTTTATGTGGCCAAAGTATTTTAGCTGCCGACCTTTGATCTCCCTCATTAGTTCTCTTTTCATATCTAGATTTTCTAGGACCTCCTTCTCTTTTCATGAGATACGCCCCATTCTTCTATATATACACATGTCAAGAGCCTCAATTCTTTCTTCCAAATGCTTATTCATCGTCCATGTTTCTGCACCATACAGAAATGCAGAATATATATAACACTTTATGATTCTCAGTTTTAATCTAAGTTAACAATATTCCGGTCATATTTGTTCTCTCTGAACAGACATAGATTCATCATACAGGTACACTAATAGGAATTCTGAGCTCTAGCTGCGTTTGGTCTGGCATGGATGATTTCCTTAGCAGAGTTTTTCTACGTGGTGAGGTTACTACTCTTTTTTAAGGCAAGATTTTAAAGAATTCAGTTGTCTTATTCTTTGCTTTTTAATTTACTGCCCTATAGGAATTCCACTGAGGACTATTTGATGGTAGAGAAGGTGCATTCTGCTTGTGTACCAGAATCTTACGTCCTATAGTTCAGGAAAGGAAGCTCTCTACAAACCAAGGACGAGAAAGATTACTGCCACCTCGGGCATGTCGTTAAGTGACAATTAGTATGAGGTTTTATATGAGTGTAGCAATCTCCTAACGTCAAATGTACTCCCACAGAGTCCAGAAGTGCAAGATCAGAGGTAGGGCCTTCTCGCATGCTTTCTAGGCCAAATGTAGTAATGTCTCCTTTCTCATTGTAAGGTGAAAAAGGAATTTATGATGTTGATAATACAGCGCATAGTTTTTAAAAACAATCGATATTTTCAACCTTATTCAGCATTTCCATATTTACAATTTTCTGAAAGAGAGGCTTCGTGACATTATCATAATTTTACAGAAATTTTTCACAAACTGCGCTTCTGAATAAATGCAAACATGAAATTTGTTTAATCTTGTCAAATATGGCATACACTTCAAATGATTAAACTGATTAAACGGTATGAGGAATGAGTTTGATGTTTACCTCTTGTTTAAATTAATGCCACAAATAAAAGCATCGTAAACACACGACGAGGGAACTCTTATGTGTGTCTTTAACATTATGACCTGATCTTTAATACAGCGTCTTAATTTTCTCTCAAGACAGACAAAAACCATCTTTGCGGAGCTGAGCTGGGTTCATTTGATGTGAGCTTTGAGAAGTGGATGTGGCGCAAGGGTCAAGGCTGTGTAGAAGAAAGTATGGTTTTCTATGAGATTTAATTGGAAGGGAAAAAGGGAGATAATATTGTGGGTAGCTGAAGTAAGAATAGTATCCTTTTCGTTTGTGAGTTTAACGTTGGGCGTTTTGTTGTACAAAGGTGTGCTTAGTATGGAAAGCACGGAATATCTGTGGGGTAAGAAAGTACGAAACTGTGTCAAAGTCACTTCATGTGAAGGATGTAAGTTTATTGGCTGAAAAAATATGAAGTAGCATAAGAGGTCAAACGAGACATGGCAGTTTTCAGAGGTTTATAAGACGTCTGCAGTTGTGTTCCGTTTTGATAATCTCAGGGTGAAATTTTCGTCGCGATCGACATCCTTGTTCACACCAAATACGAGTTTAAATGTCAGTTGGAGCAATTTATCCTTATTTTTTAAATGTGTGATATAATGTGTGGTTACATTTTTCACAGTGCCAAGCTGATACATAGGCACTCGTTCATAACGTACCCTTACAAGTGGATAAGATGTTATTGTTAATGTTAATCAGAATCGACCTCACTGCACTCCTGGCTAACCCATAGGTGCCCAGTCTCCCTCAGCAAATGTCTAAAAGAGTATGAATGCTAATTGTACCTGTAGCACGCTGGTTGTACATACGACGGATGCATCCTCTCTCACGTCCATATCTGCTAGTCCCACGTTTGATGCCAAACTCCAACAGCCACAGCCTTGTTGATTCATCAATTGCAGTGTCATTATCTAGCAGGCGATCATTAATTGCCTTTAGTATCTATCCCTTATCCATGCCCAGTGTCCAAACTATGGGTGCTCTCGAGGCCAGTCTGTCAGCTCTCTCATTGCTACGTACCCCTGCATGACCAGGATAGTTGATCCACACCAGTTCTTGAAGACTTGAGGATTCTATTGATGTTTTCCATTCCTGCCGCAGACATCCGTTCTGAACTTTCCGAAGCATGGCTTGAGAGTCTGACAATATTACTGCCCTAGTTGATGGAATTTTAGGCAGCCACCTCAGTGCTGCAGTAACTGCCTCTACCTCCATTCTCATGCTGGAGATTGTTGTCATGTAAGCTCCACTCTGTTCAGCAACGACCCTGCCCTTTGTTCTCGCCGAGAAGCCCCATCCTGATTTCTCACCACGCACTACAGACCCATCACTGTACACAATGGCGTCATCACCCCAGCATGATCACTTATCAGCTGATTAATCTCCAGCTCTTCTTTTCAATTGCCCCAAGGTCTGCACTCTCTGCCAAGGCTAAGGATGATCTGCTGGTAGTTTATCCAGTTCTCCCCTGACTTACTCCACTCTTCCTCTTTAGATAAATTTTCAACCCTGGTCATCTGACCAATCGTAGCCTCTGCATGTGCCATCTATGACATCCCCCTTTTTATTCCTGCTCCTTTGATGTCAGCTACGTTCTCATGAAGGGGGCGTCTTTAGTCTGTGGTTACCCGCATATAGGCTTTTGTATGGGCCATCGCATGTCTGTATCTAATCGACAGCAATCCGAGCATGTATCTCATTGTCACGATGGGGGAATCACGCGTACAGCCCAAAACTAGTCGCATCCCTTCATTTTGAATGCGTTCCAGTCGTTCACAATGTGACACTGACAGCGTGAGTATTCCTAGCCCATACTCGATTACTGAAATCACGAGCTGACGATACAGGAGAAACAGTAGTCTCTGTTCCAAGCGCGTAGCAGCCATTGTTTTTTAAGGCTGTCAGTCCTAGCTTGCACTTCTGTATGATCAGCTCGACATGATACTTGAGCGATAGCCCACGAACAAACGTTACTCCCAGATACTTCAGCTTGTCTTGCCTTTCAATGTTCTGCCCATTGAAAGTGATGTCTGGAAGGTCTGCTTTCACTATGGAGTTGTTCAAAGAACTCCACATCACACAGGCCTTGTTGGGATTGACCTTTGATCCGCTTTCCTCACACCATTTAGAAACCGTCTTTAGTGACTCTTGTATGCCTTGGACCATTTCCTGTCTGTCTGAGTCAGTTCTGTACATGAGTACGTCATCTGCGAAAGCTAATGTTCGTCCCAGTCCTGTTGGTTGAAAAGTTGCTACTTTTGCTGTGTAGATGTTAAACAGCACTGGTGAAAGTGGAGAACCCTGGGGTAGTCCCGGGAAAATGCGCATTGGTTCCGATGTCCATGTTCCCAAGCGAAATGCAACTGATCTCTCCATTAAGGTAGCTGCAATCCACCTTGTTATCCAAGGGTTTACACCACATGCCATTATACCGTCTATTAGGGTTGCAAAGTCCACACTGTTATAAGCATCCTCCAGGTCAATTGCGACAGCCACTGTTTCTCTTTTGCCCTGGAATCCCTCTTACACATCGTAGGCAAACGTTCTAGCTTTACACCATGTTGTTTTCATGGGCCTTTAGCTACCCAGGGTATCAGGAAGGATGTGTGCATTTTCGAAATGGCTCATTACTTGTCTTGCAACTATCTTTTCAAGTAATTTACCATAGACATTCCGTAGTGTGATAATTCGATAGCTGCTGAGCAGTGCGGGTTCTTTGCCAGGTTTAGGAAGTGGCCGTGGGTAACTGTGTAGCCAGTCTTCAGGCACCTCAGCATTTTGTTTGCTGGTATTGAAATCGCTCACAATATTTATAATGGCTGTGTCGTCGAGCTGTTAAATGTGATGGTATTGTACACCATGAGGACCCGAAGCAGTGTTTCTTCTGGTTTTCAATGTGTACACCACGTTCTCTTCAGAAATGAGATCAAAGTATATCTGGCCCCTTGGGGTATTTTCCAGAACACTGTCCTACATTTTCATGCGGGCACTTTTGTCACCTCTATCTGTTTGCTCCACACATAATGAATAAAGCTCTTCCCTTCTCTTCGTCCGTCTTCAGGCTTAGTACCGTGGAGCTTTTGATATTAAGGATGTGTTGGCTTACACTTTTCCTATTCATTCTTCGATGTAAGGACCAAAATTTATGTAGGGTTGTTTTCCGTGCCCACCTGTGTCACAAAGTCCTCATACAATTTATCCTTCCCCCCCCCCCCCCCCCCGGGCAAGCTCTTGAATCTATTTACGGCTCTTTGCTTTTTCTCCTTCATCTCTTCAACCTCTCTCTCTCTCTCTCTCTCTCTCTCTCTCTCTCTCTCTCTCTCTCATTCATCATTCTGTTTCTTGCTATACGCCATTCCTTTGTTGCTCTTTCCTTTTCTATCCATGCTTTCTCCACTGCCTTATTCCAACAGGGAGGTTGGGTGAAAGGTGTTCTCGCTGTCTTTTGCTTGGCGTTTGGACGCAATGTGTGTAAAGGATTGTTACAGTCGAGTGGGGCTGTAGGATACTTGACAGTCTGTTTAGGTTTCCTGTGTTTAGTGGTCCTACCCTTTTCAATGAGTATGACGCAAGGTAGGTGATCACTTTCCTGTGCACCTAATACATCTCAACGTGCTATGGCGGTGGCAGCACTAAAGATGAATGCCAGATCTATGACACCATTTGTATCCCTAGGTTTAGTTGCCAGTCTAGTTGGGTGTCCATCATTCAAGATGGTAAGGTTCATGTTAAATAATGCCTGTCTCAAAGCTATACCCTGCCTATTTTCCGTGATGATCCCCCACTCCTTGGATCTAGCATTGAAATCGCCAGCAATTAAACACCTTATGTTAGAATCTTCAGACAATTCCGCCAGAAAATTCCAACTACTCTCTTCTGTAAGATGGTCGATATGGGCATATAAATTGTAGCCTCGCCACTCCTGACCGCCTATATTCACAGCAATTCCCTGCTATTCCGCATCCTCATTAGTTTGGGAACTTGTATCAAGCCACGTATGAGAGAGCACCCGTGTTCATGCATGTCGTAGGAAGTGACTAAGGAGGGCTGAGCATCGGGCTGGTTACCCCATCCTGCAAAAAATTTAAACCACAAAAAACTTCAACAAACATGGACACGTCAATTAAGGAAAATAAAACACAGCCATCCAAGACAGGGGAAGGTCCTCTCGCAGGGAGGCGTATGATGCAACACAGAGAAAGCCGAAAGGAGTCTGTGTTACTGACTAACCTTCTTTCTTCTAAGAGAACCTCCAGATTTGGCACCTGGAATGTTCGGACATTGAATGAACAAGGGAAAGCTGCACAAGTAGCAGCAGAAATGAGGGAATTTAAAATCGAGGTTCTGGGACTGTGTGAAACAAAGTGGAAGGGGATAGACAAGAAGAAACTCATCACAGGTGAATTGGTGCTGTCCTCGGGACATGAAGACGAAAGTTCACACCACAATGAAGGGGTAGCTCTTATGCTACCTAAAGAAGCACAGAAAGCACTCATTGAATGGGAAGCTGTTGGACCCAGAACAATAACAGCTACTTTTAAAACAGCTAACAAGAAAATAAATGTAAATGTCATCCAATGTTATGCACCAACTAATGACAAAGAAGAGTCTGTGAAAGAAGCATTTTATACTAGACTGCAGGAAATTGTGGACAAAGTAAAAAGAAGAGACATCACAATTTTGATGGGTGACATGAATGCAAAGATAGGTACAGTTAACAGCGGCTTTGAAGAAGTCGTGGGAAAACATGGTCTAGGAATAATGAACGAAAATGGGGAACTATTCTCACACGTCTGTGCTTCAAATCAACTGGCTATAGGAGGAAGTATGTTTCCAAATAAGAGAATACACACGGCAACATGGATATCACCAGACCATAGAACAGAAAATCAGATTGATCATATATGCATAAACAAGAAGTTTAGATCATCATTGCAGGATGTAAAGGTATATAGAGGAGCAGATGTGGCATCAGATCACCACCTTCTGATAGCCAAAGTAAAAATGAAACTCAAGAGATATGCAACAGTGCAAAGTTATGGACAACAATTTAATGTAGGACATCTCAGAAATCAAGAAACAAGGGACAAATTTGCGGTCACAATATCCAACAAATTCCAAGTGCTCCAACAGCTGGAAGATGTAGTGAATACAGAAGACTATTGGCAGCAAATCAAAACTATATAGAATGAGACATGTGAAGAAATACTGGGGAAAAGGGAACGACAACAATAAGCATGGATAACAACAGAAACCATCAATTAGATAAAAGACAGAAAAAACAAGAAAGCAGATTTAAACACAAGCAAAACCAGAAGTTCCAAAGCTCAAGAAGTGTACACAGAAGCAAACAAAGAAGTAAAAAGAAGTATCAAAAGAGACATGAGGAAGTATACTGATGAGTTGGCAAGAGAGGCAGAAGATGCTGCAGCCAAAGGAAATATAAGAACTGTATAACAACACAAAGAAGCTAACAGGGAAATATAAATACAAAGCAAACAAGTTGCCTCATAAAAGACAAGAATGGAAAGCTGCTCAGCAATATACAAGAGCAAATGAAGAGGTGAACGGAATATTTTGAGGACCTTCTCAATAGACCAGCTCCACAACCCCCCCCCCCCCCCCCCCCCCCCCCCCCCCCCATTCTCCGAGACATCCAGCCAGCAGAAGAAGAGCTACAAATTAACTGTGAAAGACCACCGTAGGAAGAAATAAAGAAAGCCATATAACTTCTAAGAGATGGAAAAGCGGCTGGACCAGATGGCGTTCCAGCAGAGGCCATCAAAGCAGACATCGACACAGCTACAGAGATGTTATATAAATTACTTGGTAAAGTCTGGGTAAAGGAAGAGATACCAGCAGAATGGAAGGAAGGATATCTGGTTAAGTTGCCTAAGAAGGGAAATTTACAAGAGTGCACAAATTATAGAGGAATAATGTTACTTTCAGTGCCAGGAAAAGTATTAAACAGGATACTCCTCGAGAGATTAAAAGAGTCCATAGACAAGAAACTGAGAGATGCACACGCAGGTTTTTGACAAAACAGATCCTGTACAGACCAGATAGCCACTTTGAAAATAATAGTTGAACAAAGTCTGGAATGGAATTCACCACTATACATTGGATTTGTAGTCTAGGAAAAAGCATTTGACAGTGTAGACAGAGAATCACTTTGGAAATTGATGAGGCATTATGGAGTTCCCCTGAAGATCATTAATTTAATAAAGAAAACATATGAAGACATGACATGCAGAGTTCTTCATGAAGGTCAGCTTACAGAACCGTTTGGGATAAGAACAGGAGTGCGACAGGGATGCCTCTTTTCTCCATTTCTTTTCTTACTAGCAATAGACTGGGTTATGAGAACATCGAAAACACACAACAGAAATGAAATCCAGTGGACTCTGACTAAGCAGTTTGATGATCTGGATTTTGCTGACGACTTGGCTCTTCTGTCCCATAGCTGTAATCAGATGCAGGACAAAATGAAAACACTTGATGAGAGGTCATAGCAATTGGATCTGAAAATGTGGAACTGATGACACGAACCAGACAAATATCAGTTAATAAATAGATGTGAAGCTGAGACCCGCGATGTTTAGGACACACACAGTTAGGTAACCTGCTGATAAATTGACAAGGTACAAGGCCGTTATTGTTTAACAATCCCTAGGGTACGAGAGATAAAGGAAGATTAAAAAACACACGGAGAAGAGAACTGGAGACAGAAATGAAAAAGATGAGAAAAGCATGGAAAGACCTTGAACTGATGACATGTGACTGGGTGACTTTGCACGCGTTTACGGAAGGCCTTAAGCTCCTTGAGAAGCTAAAAAGTAACGTCTTAATGAATCTTCTTTTTAACTTTGTTAGCGTTAATCTTATATTTCTTCCTTCTTCCTGTACCCCCTGATTAGAGGTAAATAAAAACATCAGATAAATAATATTGTTTCACCGTCGTTTTTGGTTACCAACCTGATACCTTTCAGGAAAGTGGAAGAAACGAAACAAAACATATTTTTATGATGGGAACTCAAAAAAGAATATGGAATGAAAATGTAAGAAACCACATCTCGGCGCTGGTCTTCCATTTCCCCGATCTTTTACACTGTTGAGTGCCCTTCGATAACTGGATTTAAACACAAAAATCCCCTGTCGCCCTGATAACCCTGTAGACTTGAATACGATGGCCTTTTCCGTCGTGAGGATGTTTTATCTTAATGGAAGTTGTCGGGATCAGAAGCGTATCATTAAAAGATGCATTTCAATTACACACGCTCATGCCAAAACAAAAATTCAATGAAGATAAAAACTGAGGCGGATAAGAATTTAAACGTATGGAAGAAGAAACAGGAAGAAAGAAAAGTCAGAGACTGCATAAAGGTAAGGAGAGACGAGTGAGGAAATAACGAGTAGAATGAGCAATCGATAATGAAATCGTAGTAAATTCAGATGGATTTTAAGATTGAAGTAATTCAGAGCAGCTTTGCCATTGCTATTCACAAGAGAAATACAATAATCATTTGAAATGAAGGATGAATGAAGTTAAAATACACAGTTATTATGTTAGCATTATTCGTTCCCCATTACATATAGCGAGGTAGCATGGTACTGTTCGCTTGCATAGAGTTTTCTTTACATTTTATTCTTTCTTTTTTGTTTTTTTCCCCCCTGAAACATTGAGTAATGTGCTTTGATTTGTAGTCGATCCTTAACGGCTACATTATGGTATGGTTATGGAATAACCTATAGTGAGAGCTACGTAGTTCGAAAGCATTCTCCAGTTGTTGCATTGAAATATCTCTAAGAAGTTATATAATGCACACCACGGGTTCAAAGTATGCATGTTTTAAAGTGGATTGTAAAGTTCTGGAGCATTTGCCACATTTGTTTACTTTTTAAAACAAATGTAATGTTAAAAGCTAATTACACTTGCCACTATAACGTTTGATTTGTCAGCACATTTACGTGTGACCACAGACGTGAAAACCTTTTGTCAACGATCTATTTTAATTAACTAGTCAATGCCACGATCTTCTTGAGTGCAGAGTTTTGTTTCTGTGTTTAAAGGATAGTTACTTGTTGCCCTATTTATCCTGTCTAATTTGTTGTGTATGCGTTATTTCACCGTACAAGTAACAGAACATAATATTGTCCTCTAAGGTTATTTATCAAACATATCTGCAACAGTATTATATCTGTAACAGTATTATATCTGTAACAGTATTATATCTGTAACAGTATTATATCTGTAACAGTATTATATCTGTAACAGTATTATATCTGTAACAGTATTATATCTGTAACAGTATTATATCTGTAACAGTATTATATCTGTAACAGTATTATATCTGTAACAGTATTATATCTGTAACAGTATTATATCTGTAACAGTATTATATCTGTAACAGACTGAATCCGAATATTTCTGTCCATTAGGCCTCATTTTATTTCAATAAAACACTTTTCTGTTCTTTATTGTTGTTGTTGTTTCTTTGTCCTTTTTACCCGGTAAATTTGTCTGTTATTTATGTGTTATCTGACTGCACAAAGAACACAACTTTCCTCTAAAGGTTAGTTATCAAATTCTTATTCTTCTTTCAAACCCCAGAGATTTGAATTTTCACTCATTACCCTTGCGTATTTGGGGGTGAGCTCCAGGGACTTTCTTGAAAACCCAGGGGGCTTCCCCAACTCAGAGGACTCAACATTGGTTAAAGTTAGTTGCTTATCCTTTACAGGACTTGGCAATCAACCCCAGCTTTTATTGGCTGTTTGTGATTTTTCTAGGCAATTTTTTTCATTCAGTAGTTTGCCATTGCTTTCTGAACGGTACGGTGCTTATACCAATTGTTAAAAATCCACACAAAGCGATCTGCTACCAAACCGCCTGCAGCAGGTCCAACATTGGTAGAGTTCGTAAAATATACGGCTGATGCATTGCCACAGTTGGATGGTCCTGTTCATTAGCACACACTTTATTTCCATAAAATACTTTTTTGAGCGAGAGCTGTGGTAGCGCGTGGGGCTAGTGCACTGACTTCCTAGCTCGGTGGTCCATGGTTCGATACCCAGTATATGCCTCAGTGGGCGTGTAACGGGATCCTTTACCTCCTTTACTTCTGTGAGCAGTGTTTACTAACACAGATGTCGCTGAAGACGTCTCATGAGAGTTGTGCGCATGGCTAACAAATTGGTCATGCCAAACTAATCGTTACAGAAGCAAAAGCAAAAAAAAAAAAAAAATACAAGTACCTGATATGATCTCTACTGGTTGCCTGCAGTCAGGACAATCGCTATAGAAGCGCCATCTTTGAAACAAACAACCAGCGAAAAGAGTAGAAAATGGAAACATGACCATTTCCATTTTCACATTTTAAAGAGCATGGCGCCACAACTGTGGCTGGTCACCTTACTGGAAGCCTACTTCAAAGCATCCGGGTATTCTTGCAGCGATAGTTTCTGAAGCAATTTATTTGACATGAAGAGATTGCCTGCTCCATAAAACAACCTCACATTACTGGCCTTTGACGACATGTTTGACTCCAGTAGTTGGATTATTTCTTGGTCTCGTAAGATTGTTCCCGGAAGTAGGGAAAAATATTGTTCTTTAAATATGATTTGAAGGGTTTCTGCCTCTGGTATATTGACATACCCACTAAAATACAGTGACCGCATGCGTCTCGTCTCTCGGTCACTCTCTGCATATGGCCCAAAACGGCATTTCCCATTAGTCACTTCTGTCATAGTGCCTAGTTTCCGTGCATTAGCTGACCTGTCACTCTCCCTTTTTTCTTACTGGTTGAGTAAACGAAAAACAGGTAATATGGCTTATTTAGCAACAAGAAGCTAGAAAATTGCCTACGTTATGACCAGAAGGACTTTGTCAAGCACAAACGAGCGGAAAGAAAAGAGATATAAAGCGAAAACGAAGAAACATACACCAAACGAAAAAATAACAATGATACACCCCCATGTATGGAGATAACGCAATAATATTTCCTCATCCCAGTAACTGTTCAGTTACACTCTGAAAGTAAGACTAAGCCGATGTCGGTAAAGAAGACTAAGATAAGATTCACGAGACCCCCTTATTAGCATAAGTCAAGGCCAAGCAAAGCGGTCTGATGCCAAATTTTGATTTATTTTGTTCCACAAACGTATTTATTAAGATGTCCATTTTGTAACAATAAAAGAGCGTCCTAAAACTTCATTTTTTTTTTAATTTTATTTTCTTGCCTATCTTATTTAAAATAAAATTGTTAGCAGGATTAAGAAATTTTCGCTGTGTCTTATGACGAAGTAAAAATGTAAGTCGCTTGCTGATGAAAGCCTGTTAATCTTCATCCTTAGAAACACATGGTTTGATTTCAGATAACTATATCAAATAACACGCGTAATTTCAGTTCATTTGAAACTTTAGCTGATTGAAAAAAATCTTTGCGCTCAGCACGTTCATTTGATGTAGAAACTAGAGCAATCCGTGTTTGTGATTGTTGTTGTAACTTCGAGTATGTGATATTGATTTTGCGTGTTTTATTGCACTGATTTTTTACATCATAAACAAACATGATCATTTGCTGTAATGTGCCGAGTTTTCTGCCTGTAAAGCTCTGTATAAACTTTGATTAATATATTTCTTCCTTAATTCGATCTTTGTTTGGCTCGTAATGTGAGCCATTTTTCGGTTGTATTTCAGAAGCTTTATTATGTCTAATTTATAACATTCGAATTGTTCTTTTCATTCACACGTGCTCGATTTTCATTCCGTCTTTCTCGTTTCATTCTAGTTAAACTCTTTAATTCTCTTAAAGATTTCATTCTGTCAAATGTTTCCATTCTAACTTTTACTTGAGTTACCACCAATTTCAATATTCTAGAAACTTTATTGAGACCTTATCTGTTGTGAGTAATATCGATTGCGAAACCACTGCTGACTTCTGACTGATTTCTTTAGCTGAATCATGATTTTGTTTTGTAGCCAATCCCCTTATAATCACCGTTTTATCTTTTAGAATTATGCAACTACTAGCTCAAAGGTCAGATGCTTATATATATATATATATATATATATATATATATATATATATATATATATAATATATATATATATATATATATATATATATATATATATATATATATATATATATATATATATATATATATATATATATATATATATATACATATATATACATACATATATATGTATTTATATATATCTCCCCAATGTAAACAGCTTACAGATTTCGTGTCTGTGTTAAGACCGATTAAATCCATGCCGTGAATCATTGCCAACAACTACTTATAACACCACCCTGACCTTTTTTAATCAGGTCGGTCGGGCGAGTCAAATGGAAAAGCAGTCCAAAGTCGCCGATTAGATTTGTATCTGTTAATGATCCTTTCACTCAAGTTGTCCTCTATGTTCTCTTTGTTGTTGTGCTTTATTTTCAGTAACCTTCGGTTTGCCCGACTTTATCTTTCTTATTATTTCAATTTCCAGATGTAAAAAAAAAAAAAAATGTGACATTGTTATCCAGATTGGTTCTATGTTTCGAACACTTTATTTTACATTTTACTTTTTTTTTCTAATGTGAGGTTTGTTTAATTTTATTGAACTGGTTTATCGGTAGAAGGTTAATTCATTTATATAAGGATATTATTACAAGTTTGAAACCGGGTTACGAAAATGGGATTATATTGCCAGTGTTCGAATGGTTGACCAGTGTGAGATCGCTAATTACTATGTGACTGTTTTACTAGTATTGAAATGTAAAAACATGTAAATAAATAAACAAAAGGCAAATGCAGCTTAGAGAAAGGAAAGTGGCTGAACAAAGAATGCCTAAAAATAGAAAAACGTTATATTAATGATTCACAAGCTGCTCACGAAAGAGTTAACGAACTAAAAGGCAAATCAAAATATAATGTCTTAGATAACAAGATGGCAGTATTGAAAGTCCACCAAGAAGACATGCGCACCATAATAGCAGGTAGACGCTGGGATTGGGTTGGCCACGTCCTCTAGGGAGACCCGGACGCCATTGTCGGGGCAACCATATTTTGAACTCCGGGAGGAAAGCGAAAGCGAGGCCGGCCAAAAGCCATCTACCGGAAAACTGTGGAGGCAGAGTAGCAAAGTATGAACCAGAGCTGGAGCCCAACACAAGAGTGGTTGCCGATTGAGCAAAGTGGAGACATTTTGTTGCTGCCCTACAAAACGCCACCAGAGGTGTTGGTCACTGACTGCTTTTTCAATCAGCGGCCTATGACCAAAGAAGTATCGAATATCGCTTTTCAATATACTATATTCTATTCATTTTTCGTCAGTCCAGACTGGATACATTACATAACTATTTCTTGTTATCATTAATGAAGTAAAACATTAGTTGAAAGAAAGACTTAATAAATAAATGAACTCTATGGTGGAGAGCAGCCTTAATTATTATTCAGGGGTGGCCAAAAGTCACCTGATTGTTAAATTTAATGATTTTATTCATCAATAAATCCTGAAAATTACATCAAATCCATCATAAATTTATAAAACATTACCATCAAATGTATTAATCATTCATTAAACAAATAAACATGTATACACAATGTATTTATCATTTAGTGAACAGCAAAAAACATGAAATTAAATCGATTTGAAATAGACTAGCATGCTGAAGATGTTCAGAAAGTAAATCTGAATCAACACATTTTTTCAGTCTCTTTACTACTGAATAGCACATTCTGTAATTTTTTATTTGCATTGATTTTGTCAAATTCCGACTGTTTGGCTGCTCTTAATTCTAAAGAAATATATTGGATAACGTTCAACACAGCATAAACTTTACCTGACCCAAAACTAATCAAAACAACTGTTGGGTGACCCTTGGCCAACCGTGTAGAGAAGTAACCAGGACGAGCATCAATATTTGGGTCTTAAGTCAAAAATTATATAAAGAGAAAGAGGAAAAACAACAGAGTTTGACTTTCACAGATGAATTACAAGCATTGGACGACATTGGAATAAATATAATAAAAATGCTATTGAATGATAATTATGACAAGATATACACCGTAACTTAAGAGGCGACTAATTTGAGGTGTTGCGTGAGACTAGCAACCTTATCATACATAAAGCAAATTGCTACAGAAATCACCGATGCAAAAACAATGAGCCTTTGATGCAGGCTTCGAGCTGGGGGCCAGTGGTAATGAATGCTCCATGCTGCGTAATTGCGCCATAGTGATGACACGGCATTAATAGAATAAATGGAAACAGACCTACCATAAATGTTTTGTATACTAGTAAAAGATGGCGTGCCCCGTGTCGTTCACGGAAATCTCCGAGAAGAGAACGAACGATTAGCACCACTGATGCCTCAAGCATGTCGTACAAGGTGACTAATATGTGGTTGTGCAGAAGGCTGGCAACCTCAACATGCAAAACAAATTACTACAGAAACAACTGCTGCAAGAGTGTGTGAATGTTTTGTGCAGGCTTCTTACAAGGGCGCCAGCAATTGTGATGGATCCATGCTCTATAGGCAGGGAAAAGTAAAATGTTGATGATGATGACCCAGCGGAAATAGCAAAAATCGAATCAGACCTGCTAAAATTGATTTGTGAAATAGCAAAAATCGAATTAGACCTGCTAAAATTGATTTGTGAAATAGCAAAAATCGAATCAGACCTGCTAAAATTGATTTGTGAAATAGCAAAAATCGAATCAGACCTGCTAAAATTGATTTGTGAAATAGCAAAGATCGAATCAGACCTGCTAAAATTGATTTGTGAAATAGCAGAAATCGAATCAGACCTGATAACATTGATTTGTTAAATAGCAAAAATCGAATCAGACCTGCTAAAATTGATTTGTGTAATAATAAAAAACTGCTCAGAAAAAACAACTCAGTCGAAATAGTAAGCAAAAGCTACAAAATGCAAAGCAAAGGACCCTAACTGACTGCAGAATAATGATAAAGGAAAAAATAAAAAACAGTTTAGTTTCAAATATTTGAGCACAGTGATTACATCAGATGGAAAATGCATCATTGAGATCACGAGCAGAATATACCAAGCAAATATAGCAGTGCATACAATTAAGAAACATCTTATGCAACAAATGTTTGCTACTGAAAATCAATTGTGAAGTGTTTCATGGAATCATTAGAATTCTGAAGTGTTACTCTGAAACATTTTACTTCTGAAGTGTTGAGTCGAACCATTCGTGTTTTGAAGTGTTACACCGCACCAGTAGAGTTCTGAAGCGTTACACCGCACTAGTAGAGTTTTGAAGTACTACACCTGACCAGTAGAGTTCTGAAGCGTTACACCGAACCAGTAGAGTTCTGAAGTGTTACACCGAACCATTACAGTTCTGAAGTATTACAACGGACCATCAGAGTTCTGAAGTGTTACACGGAACCAGTAGAGTTCTGAAGTGTTACGCCGAATTTGTACAGTTCTAAAGTGTTACATCGAACCATAAGAGTTCTGAAGTAGTACACAGAACCAGCACAGACGCCTAGCTGAGCCACAAATGGATGAGGTCCAGTGTGTCGTCTGAGCAAACCGAAGTACTCAAGACCTAACCTTCACACTCAGACAGCTGAGTGAAAAGGCCCTTGAGTGTAAGAGCGAGATCCATCTTTGTTTCTTAGATCTGGAAAAGGCGTTTGACAAGGTCCACTGGAGCTAACTTCGGGACTGTTTCGCAAGGAAGAACATTCCAGCACCTCTGATTCATGCTATACAGAGCTTCTACAAGTCATGCAGAAATTATGTGAGGACGGCAAACCATAAGTCGGAAGAGTTCAGGACCACCACTGGTGTAAGACAAGGTGATATCCTGTCACCTTAACTTTTCAGACTCCTCATGGACGATGTCATCAAGGCATGTAAGGAGAGGACAAGAAAGTATTCAGTGGTGTACTAGAAGATGAGACAAGTCTGTATTTGCCGATGATGTTGCCCCGATTGCTAAATCAGAGGCACATCTTCAATCCGACCTGCAAGTCTGGAAGGAAGAGCGGGAGAAGAGAGGGACGGTCATAAGCAGATCTAAAAAAAAACCACGGTGATATCACGAGAGGAAAGAAGTCGCCGGCTCGTTATACAACAATGGAGGACAAGCGAACTGTCAGAAATGTGTAATATCCGTCTGTAATACATGCAACAGAAACAACACACTATAATTAATAACCTGTCAATGTTGACGGGTTATTGCTAGTTGTATTCTGAACGCCAGAGGGTGTGAGTTGACGTTCAATCTGGTAGTGGAGCTAAGTATGCCCTCCTATGCACAGTGTCTTAGGAACACGACAGTGATTGGTCCACACCTGATAACTGGTCGCCACATGGTGATGGCGGTCCAGCCAATGAACTCAACATTGTGTCTACAACTATAGATTATCTGGCTGTAGCATTGCAGCTCCACATTCCAGGAACTTTGTGAAGAAAAGTGAAAGCAATGCTCCTTGCCACAGATTAAATACCAAAAAAGTGTCATAGGATGACTTCTGACAGAAACTAGGACAGTGTTAAAATTGTACACGTAACACAGATGTTTTGTTAACCTAATTATATTGCGTCAAATATTTTCATTAATGTAAATATCTAAATACTTATTCTTGATCCATCCCCAAGTGAGAGAAAATTAGGAATCAAATTAAAGTGATTAATTTTATAAACTTCTGTAGTTGTGAAATTATTTCCATGTGTTTTATTTGTGAGTTAATGTAATTGGCAATAATTATAGAAGCATAGCTTAGTCATGGCGGGAAGACAAGGTAGGCTCTTGATCTGTACAATAACCATCTGGACAAGAGAAGTTAACAGTCTGACTAAAGCCTGAGCCATCCTTACACCAGTGCTCATTTCTGAGACTGGGGTATGTCTATAGGTCAAAACCCCTTTGACTTGGTCTATTATTCCTCTCTAATTATCCATCTCGCCACACCCACAAACGCCAGATCCAAGCCTCAGAAATGAGGTATCTGAGGAAGGTGGTTGAAGTAACAAGAAGAGACATGGTCCGCAACCAGACGATAAGTCAATGCCTTAAAAACCCAACCCCTGCAGACCCAAGTAGAACAGTCCCAACTCTTATGGTTTGGCCATGTCTGCAGAATGGGAGAAGATCGGCTACCACGACAAGCATGGGAAACTAAGAGCCAGGGATACAGACCTCCAGGACGACCCAGAGTCCTCTAGGAGGACAACATTAGACAGTCTTTGATGACCGAGGACTAGAATGGAACCAGGCCAGGAGGAAGACAGCCGATAGGATAGTATGGCGCTCTCTCTTCCAAACCTCTACACCTCACGGTTGAAGAGGAACCACTAAGTAAGTAAACCGAATCAATACAGTTCTAAAGTGTTACATCGGAAAATTAGAGTTCTGAAGTGTTACATTGAACCATTAGAGTTCTGAAGTGTTACATTGAACCATTAGAGTTCTGAAGTGTTACATTGAACCATTAGAGTTCTGAAGTGTTACATTGAACCATTAGAGTTCTGAAGTGTTACATTGAACCATTAGAGTTCTGAAGCGTTACATTGAACCATTAGAGTTCTGAAATGTTACATTGAACCATTAGAGTTCTGAATGTTACATTGAACCATTAGAGTTCTGAAGTGTTACATTGAACCATAGAATTTTGAAGTTTTAAATTGAGTTCTGAATCGTTTCGTCGTTGGGAAGTGTCGCGATTTGATAGTAAATTTTCTTCTTCTTCTGAGTTCGTCCTGAAAAGGACGTTTGTTACGTTGTGCCGCCGTTTACAGCAAAGCTGCGATAATTTGCGCCTTTCGGCCCGACACATCCGACTTCAGTGCGGCATTTTTATGGCACCGGGTTTGCCTTCCCTCTTCGATCCCTACTCTCTCGGCCAGTAGACTGGAGTGATGCAGCCTGTTTCCAGGACCATCACTTGGAGGTGGAGTAGGGTCTTGGTCAGCTGTGGTTCGCTGACCCTGACGCAAGCAGTCAAGCTATGAGTCGCTGACTGCATTTATCTCGTTTGCTGCGTCTTCGGTCCCACAGTAAATTTGAATTGTCCAATCCGTCCCAGCCCCTCTTCTGGCATTTCTATTAAAATTTTTAAGAGCCAGCCCCTTTCTCTTTTAACTGTTTCTGTTCTCGCCGGCTATGCGATCTTTCAGTCGTTTAAACTCTTTAATCGCTGCTGCATTCCTTTTCTTGTTTATTCGTCTGTGTCAGCAGACCGCCAAACTGATGGCGCGTCTTTACTTTGATTTTGTGTCTGCCCCTCATTAAAATTCCCTGCTCTCTCCGCTAGCCAGCAATCGTTAGCTTAAAATAACATTACATAAGAACATCTGGACTGCAGAAATCCGCACTTCGCTAGTAGACGGGACTTTCAACAGGCTAAAGAGATCAATCTAAATGTTTACGTAGACGTAAACGGGGAGGCTAGATTTCTTAGCAGATCGACCCGTGCATAAACGTAGCATCGCCAGTGTCAGTAACAGACTAGAGCCTCAAATTGTAACGTTTTATAAACACTAGCATATACAACTTATTAATGCCACCCCCAACAAGCGTAACGCGATATACAATTACTAACTATCACGCGTGTAAGGCCACATGCACTAACTTTTTTTCAGACGGACAGTGATAAAAACACTACCCTTCCCAGAGTTAGGTTTTAAAAAACCTGGAAAACGCTTATTAGGAAAGATGACATTAGATGGATTTACGTTTGAAAACATGACAGTACCCAGACACCACATGGGGATTGAAGTGAACAGGAGGTGGTAGAAAATGCACATTTTGAACGCAGCCACCTAGCTCCCTTAGATTGAGATATTTGGATTCCTTAGGGCTTGCTGACACAGAATATGTTAAGTGTTACGCAAATAGTCCAGGAATTAATAAATTATAGGCAAAAGAAAATAATGAGGGTGTCAGATAACCTAAAAACTCGGAGTCGCTCAGTGGCAGAATTTTAAACACCATTGTACGGAAATAGGCCACAAGTTACATTTGAATTGATTGGATGGAATGATATGTAAGGCTAAACACGATTAGTCGGACTATAAATGCTATCTTTTGTTGTCAAGGGAGACGGAAGTAAGAGTACTTTTTTTCAAACGATTGGGTAGAGATGGCCTGATTGGTTAGGTCTGTTAATATAGTTAATTGATAGCGTTAGTTCGAGACCACTAGTTCAAATAAGCTTGATAAAGCAACAGTGCGTTGAAGCCAGCTCATATGTTTGCTAAATAAAAGCCTGGAACATAAGCAGATGGGAATTTGTGCCAGTATTTGTGCCTACATTCAGTGCTAGTCAACGTATCTGTGTTTATTTCCTTGAATTTTGGTAGGTTGAAATATTTGATCTCTTTTTAATGAAAATTGAATGTACATTGATAATTTATGTCTGTATATATGTGCAGTTCAGTAGCGAACATGAGACAAGGCCTATATCTATATATATTGCTCCAACCTGAACAGAAGGTGTCGGAGAAAAGTCAAACTACATGGAATTACCACATAGTACACTGACACCTACCTTATGATATGGAAGGACTTATAGCTGAAAGTGCAGAGGCGTAGTAACCATTAAGGAGGTTAATACTGGAGTAAGCTGCTTCAGAAGAAGATAGCAGTTAAACTAAAGCTCTGAACTCTGTGTTTGTGATGTATTGTGCTCAGTCTAGCCAGATAGTATAAATTGGTTCTGAAGTAGGAGGTACATCCTTCTTGTTTCAGGGACTGTGGTCCTAGTTATTGAAGCCGCACCTGGTCTGAGCATTTGCTGAATCCAGAGGCTACAACATACTCTTGGGTCCCTACAGTAACCAGTGAGGTGTCTTCAGAAACAGTGAATAGTCGAGCAGAGGAGTCCTTGCCTGCCGCCATCACGAAAGTTAAGCCCACTGTGGCCAAAAGAGCTCAACACTATGTACCCCTCGTAAATGACACTAACTTAATTAAAGAGGGGCAATTAATTGTTTTAATGTTCGGAACTGAGACCATCTCCAATACTAGTTCCAAACATACACAAGCACATGCAGTCATGATGTCTATTAAGAATCTATCTTGAAGAACAAAACCAGTATTACCTCATATTACCACATCACAACTCACACACATAGAATACTAATATTGTATGTCAATGCAAAGACCACATTTATATCTGTGTACATAATATTTGAAATTACATGTTATTATATTGCCTGGTTCACTGTGTAGTTTAATCAGGATCACTATTGTAGAGAAAATCAATACATATGTACATATCTGAAATTTATCATTGAATCTTTTAAGATAGTCTTCTAGAGTGTTGACTGTTTGTGAGTGTCACAGTGTTGTCAAGTGAGGTGGAATAATTAAATTGTTTATCTGTTTGTTGTTGTGGTGACTTACACTTCATCATTTGCATAACCCTAGACATATAACGTTGCCAACACAATATTCCAGAATAATTCTGACTGAGATATAAATATGTGGCAGTAAGTAAGGTTATCTGTAAAACACTACACATATTAGATACAGATACCTTCACAGCTGATCTCAGTCAGTACACTAAGTCCCTATAAATATTTATATCATCCCACTTTACCACACCGCAGATGAACGGAATTAGACAGATCATTGAGGTGAAAGGTACGACCCGTTTTGTAAAAATTCTTGTATTTCGGGTTCCAGAGGGTACTCCCTGAACTTACTTCTAGAGCCTACTGCTAAAGCAACTGACTACAAGCAATCAACGGAGGGAATGTACCATTCTCCCTCCTATCTAACATTTTCGTAACGCAGATAGATCGACGATTGGCAATTTACCTGTCAATTATCATCCATTCTGCACAGCCCACTAAATGGGTGGCAACCATCAGCGAAAACCATTCATGGCAGTATTACCAGGAAACATAACCAGACGCTTTCAAGCCAGTAGTAGTCCACTACTCACTATTCAGCATATGTCAGAGCTAGTGGCATCCAATATATCATTGATCACAGCTTCGCCAGCATATTTCAATTGTAGTGCTGTGTTCTTGAAGGGCTCAACCAGAACCCACTGAATTACGCATCGAGTTCCAGATACAGGGCCCGACGGTTTTTTAAAATTCACGGCGCCAGGATAGTAGCGCAAAAGAATACGTCTGCCCTGGGCTGACCTCGACTTGTTAAGTCTTCTTGTCGGTACGACACCTGCCTTTATTAGTGGTCAGAGGTCCCTACCTAGGTTTAGGCTAGATCAGTTTTGTTGTAAAAACAGCGCAAGGATGCGCGTGTCCAGTGGATTTATAACTTCCCCCCTCAGCTTATGGGCAGAAATAAAAAGACACTGTCTCGAGCTATGTTTTTTCACAAGCAGCTGAAGGATTGTCAGCTCTCGGGTTTTATATTTGTCTGTTGTTGTACTCTAGTCTGGTTTGTTTGTTTTCTTGATATATGAATTGATGTAATTATTAACTTTGTTATTTGATCAATTGTTGTTTGCAAAATGTTTTTTTTTAACAATCTAAAAGAACTTTAATAAAATTTTAACATGTTGTTAATGCGCTGTTCAAGACCTTCATTCATATTATTATTAAGTAACCTCATAAGCTCTTACTATTTCTCTGTCTATTAGTGAGAAAGAAGAGAGAGCGGTGATACTTAAGAATACATAAGTGAGTTGTGGGGCTTGGAAAAAGAGAAAGCTTTAATAGATCTTCTTCCAGGCTATCGTCATTTTCTCCCTGATTACGCACATTATCTGTGTTTTCTCTATAGTTATTTCAGTTCACTCAAATTGTCTTACTCAACAAACTACTTCTAAACACAATTCACAGGGACTAAATTGTTAAAGACGTCCCTATGTTAGACCCGGCATTTCATAAATTGGGGCTATTAGTTCCTTTCCTCACTGCCTTTGCCTCCCCTAATTCAAGAGCAAAGTCAGGTACACAATTACAACTGAGTAAATTGGAGCTTGAAACTACCAGGTTTCGAACTCGAACTCGGTAACTCTGTGTATCTAATGCGAATTGTATCATTACCGCAGAACAATCAAGTCTATTTGACGTGTTAAAATGTCTCTTTCTTTCACATCGTAGCTTTTGCAACTTGTCATCAGTACAGTAATAATTGTTTATAAAATTATTAAGGAATAATATCAAAACTACTACTAATCAAACGAATTATTATATCGTTTTCTTCTTTTTCATTCCAGAGATGTCTTCTGCAAGATCTGTTGATGTCAAAGATGGTTACTGGCCGACAACAGGGGATATCAGCAAAAGAAATTGTGAGTTTCTCCCATTTTTATTGTTATGTAGACTTCGCGATTGTTCCTATTTGTTTGTTTCTTTCTTTGTTTTTCTTAGCCTAGCCTAGTTAACAACCAAGAAGTACTTTCATAAATGGACGCGTGCGTAGAATAGAAATACTGAAATGGTGCGACGATTCGATACTGATGACAAGAACCAGACAAGGGCCAGTGAAATAAGAGGTGACAAGAAGAAGCTGGCGATGGACAGGACACATACTAAGGAACCTGTTGATACCGTTATCAGGGAGTCCTTGTTCTGGAATTTCCAGGATACGGTATACGTTTGTTGAAGGCTTATGCTCCTTAGGCATCTGATGGGTCATGACAGCAAATTCATGGTAACTTCACGTGGAGGGCATAGCTCAGAAAACAACCACTGAACGTTCTTTTGATTTCCTGCATGGTGCATATCTCTTGGAGTACAGACCACAGTTAACGACACTCCCAGCGCCCGTATGTTTGACAGCAGAATTGTTTACGCATCAATCAAAATGCTTCTGTCGTGTATTTATCTGTATCTCTTGTCTATGTCCTTCAAGTTCTTTATCTCTCTCCGTTGTCTGTGAATTTCTAGGTCTTTATATGTCACTTTTCACTACTGTCTAGATCTCTTTATCTCTCTTCTCCGTTATATAGTCTTTATTTATCTCTGTTCTCCGTTATATAGCTTTTATTTGTCTCTCATCTCCATTATATAGTCTTTATTTGTCTCTCTTCTCCGTTATATAGCTTTTATTTGTCTCTCATCTCCGTTATATAGTCTTTATTTGTCTCTCTTCTATGTTATATAGTCTTTATTTGTCTCTCTTCTCCCATTATGTAGTCTTTATAAGGTATTTGTCCCTCTCCTCTGTTACATACGTCTTTATTTGTCTCTCTTCTCTGTTATATAGTCTTTATCTGTCTCTCTTCTCTGTTATACAGTCTTTATCTGTCTCTCTTCTCTGTTATATAGTCTTTATTTGTCTCTCTTCTCTGTTATATACGTCTTTATGTGTCTCTATTCTCTGTTACATACTTTATTTGTCTCTCTTCTCTGTTATATTGTTTTTATTTGTCTCTCTTCTCTGTTATATAGTCTTTATTTGTCTCTCTTCTCTGTTATTTACGTCTTTATTTGTCTCTCTTCTCTGTTATATAGTCTTTATTTGTCTCTGTTAAATAGACTTTATTTGTCTCTCTTCTCTGTTAAAAAGTCTTTATTTGTCTCTCTTCTCAATTATATAATCTGTATTTGTCTCTCTTCTCTGTTATATAGTCTTTATTTGTCTCTTTTCTCTGTTATATACGCCTTTATTTGTCTCTCTTCTCTGTTATATAGTCTTTATTTGTCTCTGTTATATAGTCTTTATTTGTCTCTCTTCTCTGTTATATAGTCTTTATTTGTCTCTCTTCTCTGTTATATGGTCTTTATTTGTCTCTGTTATATAATCTTTATTTGTCTCTCTTCTCTGTTATATGGTCTTTATTTGTCTCTGTTATAGTCTTTATTTGTCTCTGTTATATAGACTTTATTTGTATCTCCTCTGTTATATAGTCTTTTTTTGCCTCTCTTCTCTGATATGTAGTCTCTATTTGTCTCTGTTATATAGTCTTTATTTGTCTCTCTTCTCCATAAACTTTTACATCTTCCCATTTCTTCGTTTCTGAAAAATTCCATATCAATGCTCTTGCACTATATCATATGTCAAATTTCCCATCTCTCGGCCGTGACGTAATCATTTTTGTCTATTCCGAAATTCTAAACCTATATCTTGATGGTATATTTACCTCCGTGTATCGTTGATTAAGAAAGTGATTTTGTTTTGTTTTCGGTTTTTTGTTTTTTAATATTTCGCTTCTACAGCGTTTATGGCACAGAAAACTTGATTTTTGAACTCAGTTTAATGACAATATTTACTCATTATTCCTAGCTTGGGATGACGCAGTTAACTAACTGTAGTAAAATTTTGTAACACCTTTTTTTTTAAATAACGAAAAAAAGGTAAGAAGCATTGACAATGTTACAAAATCTCCTTGTCTAAATTTGTGTTTATGTCATTGAAGAGCTTAACAAAATTGTAATATTACGGGAAATTGCCAGATACCACGACCCAAACAACATTTTCGAAGCAGACGATTGGATCTGTCAAGCGGAGTAAAATTTTCATTGAATTTTCGGTTCGTTCGTTGGACGCCGTGTTCCGTTTTCTCAGCGGAAATGACGAAATTGTCTTTGCTGCTATCAATTTATGTATAATAAGTTATCACACAGAATATAATTATCTGATAAGAGACATTGGAATCAGCGTCTAATTGGTGAGAAATCAATTTTGAGACACATAAATTTTAAAAATGTAAATAATTGATATATTATTAGGAACGAAATTATATCAGCTGCAGATAGGAATAAAACAATATTATATTAAATAAAACTTTACATGTTTTACACGGGCGCACAAATAAACACATACACCCATTTTTGAATTATTTACTTTCATTTTGTTTTTTTTACAGTAGCTTAAAATGAATGTCACACCGGGTTCTTTAAGGATGCTCTTGGCTAATGTAATGATGTAATAATAGCTCATCAGTCAAGTGAAAGAATAGTTACGGTGTCACAAGTCCTATGTAAAGATTGCGGATCATTGTAATAAACACATCAACACATAGAACGCGCCAATTTTAACACCCTCTTTGGACTTAATTGTCAACAGTCAAACATTGTTAGATCCAACACTTTCTAGGATCCGTAACTTTGTGCACATTTTGCCAATACACGTCTGCTCAGTGACTGCATACACGGTACAACGACCACAGTTTGATTGTTATTATTTCGCAAATCATCACAATAAATGGTTCAAGTAAGGGACCGTGTACTGGAGCTCACTATGATGGCCCCCCAAAAAAACGTGAAATTTCGCTTGAAGTTGTATTTTTTTTAAATGGTCCAAGTGTTTGTTGGGTGTTATTAATTTTGACAAAGCTCAAAACAGGGTTGTAGAACTGATGACAAAACCCAATGAAAATGAACCATTTAAAGAAGGGCCAACTTTGAAAGAAAAAGTAAAATTAAACGTAAAATGTCTCCACACTTTGCCGTTAAGCGTATTTTACTTTTACAGTATTTTACCTGCCAGCCAGATCTGTCGCAGCTCGATTGTTGGCAGATTTTGAACCCGGGTCTCCGCGTGGGAAAGGCAGCGCTGTAACCAGAACACTACCAATAAACAAAGATTTGGAATGAGAAATGGGTGGCGACAAACCAGTGAAAAACAAGGATAGAGACAGGATCTCCAGCAACGACCATTACCATTAGTAACTTAGAATGGTGAAGATTTGGAAGAAGATGAAGAGGAGGGTAAAGAAGAAAAATGTGGAAGAAAATGAAAAGAAAGAAGAAAGCAAAATAAAGAATTTGAAGAAGTAAAAGTGGCGAAAGAGAAATAAACAAAAAACAATAATACGAAGAACAAGATGAATACGATGATGAAGAAAATAAAAGATAAAGAAAACACAACAACGGGTCTTAAAACAATTTAGTTTAACATTTAACTAACGTGAAATTGTAGAATAGGGTGTTTTTAGACAACATGAACGTAGAAGAAACAGGAAAAAAAAGGAACAGGAAAGATTAAGAGAACCATCTTCCTATAAGAAATATAAACAATACTGTCTTAGCATCACGTTTGCCAACAACGGATTCACTTACGGCCGCCGACTGTCTATTCCCATGGCAGTGAGTATAAATTGTTCAACTGTCCTAGATGTTCTCTCCTTGTAGACTCGTATATCTCATTCTCACAGTTTTCCTGGCTGTGGCGACGCATCTTAATTTCCATTTCCTCAGAACGTTCTCATGATCTCTTTCCGGTCTTTGAAATTAGTTTCTTTGGATTTTCTTTTTAAAGTATCTCATCTATCCGTGGATCTTAAGTTGTTAAATTAAAGGATCATCGACGTTGATTTTGCGTTTGCTTAATACATTAGCGCAGCTTTAATATGAAACAGATAACAAGAAAGAAAAAAAAGAGATGTACACAACAGATTAAGAGACCTGTCTACAGGCAGAGAGAAAGATACCACGTATTAGATGACCTATCTACTAGCAAACTCTGAACCCATGCAGTTAAGCTTAATCTTAATTTGTGTAAACGTGTTATAATTAATTTTAGTGGAAGGTTTCATTAATTTGTCATTCTTAATTTTTCATCGTTATCTCCTATATTGACGAATTCGAATTCCATGTTGTCAAACTGCTTCTCTCGTGGAGCCGACATTTATTCAGGATATTGTCTACCACAAGGACTCACTGTTTGTTTCAAATTTTTAGTTTCTTGAATAAATGGCATTTCATTACAGTGATCGATTCTCAGCCAGAAACTTATCACCTGACCAGTTCTCGGCAAGCATCTGGTATGCTTTTGATTTTTCCTGATTCTGAGTGCAAACTTTGCTAATTTTAAAAACATCATATTTTAATTATTGTTTTGATATCTTCGTACGTTTTTTTACAGCGTGCTTCCTCCTCCTTTGGCGAAATTACCTGCCCACTCGTTTCCCTAAATCTTACAGTGAGCAGGAGTCCACTGCACTCTGGGTTGATTTTGGTTTGATTTGGTTTCAATGACCATCTTCACTACCCACAGACAACTCCATCTGTTGATTTTATAACTGGCTTCCATTAATGCTTCGATAGGCTGTCCAGTCTGCTGTTTATATTGACCTTCAAGGGATTTGCCTGCAAGAAATACTCCTCCCTAGGCTATTGTGTTTCCTATGTCTTCCGTGATGGTTGTGCAGCTTTTTTCCATACGTCTGCTTCAGTTTTGAAGTTTTACACACAAAAAAAACATTTTCAGTAGATTTTGACGTGGATCTCATATTCATTTTTTTGCTTTATATGTACACCTTCCAGTCCATTTTTGTGGTTTTGTTTGCTGATGATCTGCGCGCGCGCGTGTATATATATATATATATATATATATATATATATATATATATATATATATATATATATATATATATATATATCTATATATATATATATATATATATATATATATATATGTGTGTGTGTGATGGGGCCGAAAAGGAGACGCCCGCCCCCTACCTGTTTCTAGGCAGATTATTTTCGATGTGCGCGAAGCATTCTGGGTTGTGAAAAGTCTGAAGTAGAAGATATGTAATGAGGCCACAATAATGCCTTTAAATTAAGTTGTGGTGTAGAATTGTGTTATATTAAATAGCTGTAGGTTTTATTTGTGTTTTCTATTCCTAAGCGATAATCGCGTGTGATATTTAAGTAGCCAAGATTAATACGCCCAGCGCGCAGTAGTTGAGTGATTAGCCTAGTGCCTATAAAAAGAGATAGCGAACTACAAGCGGGCCTATTTTGCCACAGCCGCCAGAGAGAACAGACGAAGTTAGACAGACAGAGCCAAGCTGTAAATGCCTTGAGCACGTGAGTTAATTTAAATTAGCTTTAGTATTCTGTAGTTTTATTATTAGTATTCAGCGTGTCTGTTCTAATGTTTAAATGAAAAAGTGAATGTGTTTCCAGGACCTGATAATTTAGTCTTGAAATATAATTGAGGGGAAATAATGTGTGGATATATTTCACTAGTGTTAAGACCAAATCACGTATGTAAGAGTTTAGTATCAAGTATTTCATCCATCAGACCGGGCAAATTTAGTAGGAGAGTGTTTTATACATGAAACTCGACAGAGAAGCATCTATTACTTGAATTTAGACGATATTGGCTTGTTAGCAAAATATCAAGATAGCACCATGTGGTCATGAAAGGCGGCGCGTCACCACGCGTGTGTATAAAGAAAACGCCAGTTTTATATTGTGTGAATTGAGACGGGGGTGGGAAGCGGATTAAGATAATTTTCCCCAGTAAAGGAAAGAGATAGCTTTCGTGTTAATGCCTGTTTTGTTAAAGTCAAGAGTAATTATCTTATTTCTTTTATGTAAAAGTAATTGAGTGTATTTCACGATAGCCTACTTATCATAATTCTACTGTATATTTAATGGGTTACTGTGAGGTGAGAATATGTATTTAGATTTCTGGAGAGCGCGAGGCCACTCCTTTGTTGAGACATGTGTTTCTCTGGTTGCTCCCGGCGGAGCATGGAAACACCAATGTGGCTGGTGTCTATCACAAGCCGACAAGAAGCATTTTTATGCTATTGCAGTGGTTGTTTCGGTAACGATGTGTTTCATGTGATGAGATTCCCAGTCGCACCAGTGGTCATATACGACACGCTTGTTGCCAGGCGCACCAGTCGTCACATACGACATGCTTCAGAATGCAGTAACGAATACTGATGTGGATCGGTTACGAGGTAGTAGATTATTCTCATTACTGAGAGTATTTGTTGTACATATAGTTGAATATTATTTTATGTCCATTTTATGATTATTTAATTATGGTTATGTGAGGAATGGTTGTGAGAGCACGTGGGCTCACTTCAAGATATATATTTCTCTTCTCCGCTCCTGAGGGAGCATGGGGCCAACAGTGTGGTTTGCCTCCATATTAAGTATTCATATGCTAGGGCAGTAGTGTTTCGGTAGCAATCTGTGTTACATGGTGAGATTGCCAGCCCCACGCACAACACCTTACTAGTCTCATTTGGACGACATGCATGAGTGTGTGTATGTGTGTGATAGCTGAGTGTGTGCTCTTGCAGTAGTGATTTCCGTAGCAACCTGTGTTACATGGTGAGATTGCCAGCCCCACGCACAACACCTTACTAGTCGCATTGGATGACACACATGAGTGTGTGTGTGTGTGATAGTTGAGTGTGTCAGGTGGCGGCGTAGGACAGTTTGACAGGTGAGAGCGTGGTGTTTCTCATTCAGTATTATATTATGATTTTAACTATTCTGTGCTTTGTTTGCTTCTTCAGATTAGCATCGGGCACTGTTGGGTGTTTAGTTTTGTTTAGTTTTGTTTTGTTATGTTCGCTAGTTTATTTGTTTAATGTTTGCTTTGTCACTGAATGGGTTGTAAAAATAAATATAGCCCCTGCCTCTAGAATCAAGAGTTTTATTGTTGTTCGGGTCGGTGCGAGTGTGACAAGAGAGTGATCACACATCACAATTAGTTTCCGAGGGTCTCCCAGGAGATACAAATAATATTAGAACTTCTGCTCTTTCACACACTGTCCTAATCTTAAAAGCCGACTAACTGCGAATGCGCACAGGGCGAGCAACCTCATCATATAATAACAAATTGCTACAAAAACCACCACTACAAACACGCATTCATGCTTTGGTGCTGGCTTCCTGCTAAGGAACCACCTGTAGTGGTGGCTTGATGCCCCATAGTATTCTGGCACGGAGTATGGTAGATATTTATTATATTTTCCATTGTTACGCACGGTATCCTCTGCATCAATTTGACTGCCCATTTTTTTTTTAAACTACGTTTTGTGTGCTTCTAATCAGTTATTGGAATCGTATCATCCTCCAAGGCAGGAATGTGCTGCTTATATTCTCAAAACACTCAGTTTATCTAGCAAATAAATGACCCAGAAAAAGGTGAACGAAATTAAGCAATCCTTTCACAGTTTAAAGAGGAAGAGCCGCGTAATATGTAACTGTGGGGGAAAAAATCAAATATGATTGAGGAAGTCCTACGCGAAACTTCTCGGAGAAGACGATAATGGCGAAACATCAAAGCAGCGAAGCATATAAGATAGACATCTTGGGAAGTTCAAAGATTATGCAGACGAGATTTAAAAAATATCTTCACTTGAAGAGATTCCCTAGCGACAGGGACAGATTTACTTAAGTTGGAAATAAATTTAATCACGAACTTCAAATCGGGAGAGATTACTTTCAGAACGATGCGAACTAGATCAATACTATTTCAGGGTAACAAAATATATTACTTTGTTAAGAGACACTACGAAAATATTCGTGGAATTCAGCAAGCTGAAACTAAACGGTGGTATGAAAAATAAGGATCCATAATTCACCTGAAGAAGAAATGGAGCATCTAAAAGAAATCATGAAATTGACGAATAAAAGATTAAACAATTTTTAACTATGACGTAAGTTTAAGATGTTTAAAAAAAGGACTGTAAATCAAAACAGAACAAAACCGTATTGCAAGAGTAAGAATTATGCCATACGGTCACAATGGAAAAGTGTAGTTTTACAAGACTATATACGTGTCACAAGTTGCAGCAAGTCGGGTCCAGGTTTACAGAAATACTTCTCAGAAAAACCCATGTAACTAATTGACTCAAATTGGTGTTATCTCTTTTGTGAAAGCATTTATCAGTGCAGGCTTTAGGTTTAGAAGCTAGAAGACAGAAAACAAATGTGGAGAAAGGAAAGTGATCAATGGAAAGTCTATACAGTGCGTGAAACAGAAGGGAATCTTATCATCAGAAACACACCACAGGTCAGACAAGTGTTTCCACCTTTACCTTATTTACACTTGAAAAGGCGAAGGCCTACTTGGGATCATAAATCCCCATTTTATTTATTTTTATTTTACGTTCGCGCTGAGAATAGAACTCATTCACTTTGGTTGCAATCAGCATGTCTCAACTTCGTCACCAGATCATTATATTTGGCCATTTATCAGCGGGGCTTCTGGTTTAGAAAAACGAAACGAGAAAACGAACATGTAGAAATGGTAAGAACGTAGCCCGAATTTTTTTTTTCCTAATACGACAACTAAACACTAGCAGAAAGGGATAATGCGTCGTAACTGTGGAGCTCGAGTTTTCGATACTAGCAAAATCTTAGGAACTACTGGCATTTTTCCAACCGTTTCAGAATTTTCAATTCCAAAATAAATTTTTAAATTTTTTGTTCATTATCGTTTCTGAGGAACCGACTCTCTGTGGGTAAAAAGGTACTGCCATCAGTAAATCAGAAATTTGTGAAACAGGCACGTTGTGATGAGCTAAAACCCCTCCGGAGGAACGAGAAGAATTATTCAAGGTTATGTTTATGAATGCAATAACTGTCCAGGCAATGACAGCTAGTCGAGATTTCACATATATGTGATTCTTCCGTGCAAGATCGTCGCTTGGGTTGAAAGTCATAGTTGCGAAGCAATTGTAAAAATTAACCATAAGTTAACCCTGATGTAGAGGCAATTTTGCGTATTCATCTCACGCTATCGGCAAATTAACTGGTTGTATTATTTTCATTTGCGTTTCATATTTCTCATTTAGGTCTCACTTTCTGGCATTTATGTTTTTATTTGCCTGTTCGTGATAAACGCCTTGTGGCCGCAACGTAGGCGAATTTCTTTGTCCTAGTAAGACGCATCAACTTTTTGTTAACTCACCGTAAAACTTAGCCACACAAATTTAATAAATTATATAGCTTATGAATAAAATAAGCCACTAAAAATATTACACACAAAATTGTAGGAATGGATCGACGAATAGCGCTTACAAAAGATGAGTGCATAAACTGGTGGAGGATATCAAACCAGTTATGAGTCTGAACGTTGCCTACAGCATGCATTATAAAAATGTCTATAGTATGTGACAAGAAGCCCCGTATAGTTGTGACCGTATGGCCCACTACGTCGCTACAACTATTAGAATTATAGTAAAGTACTTAAGAATGACTAGTTAGTAAAAATAAACACTAGTCAAAAACCAATGACATCATCAGTCATGGCACACATGAACCCATGATGTCATCAAACCTTGTGTGGCCTCCGTACAAGTTAGGCCGGAAGACATTTAGAATAGAGAGAACCTAGAACAATGGTTGGTCATATTTACTTAGTAACAATAATTTTAGACTAGAGGTTTCGTAGTTAGTTAAGTTAAAGATTATTTTAACAGTCAGCTAGGCCCCAAGACCAATCATAAGAAGGTTTCCGGTCTCTACTCCAATTAGAAATAATTTCATCCGGCAAGCCAATGCACCGGACTAGTAAATAGACTGATGCATCATAGTAACCAGTCAGAGCCTGAGACAGTTATCACAGTGACCAGAGTCAAAACTACATAAGGCGTTCTCACTTGAGGTGTGGAGCAGCCTGGCGCATCCCCTATTGTGAGATCAGAAAGCCTTTGACTCCTACGTTGTGACAAGTGCATAACCGTCCAGACAACTACTACTTACCAGGGCCACCAGCGAACCAGCGCTGACCTCTGCCACGAATTGTATTGTGGTTTTATCCACAACAAGTGAGTCTCGAACTAGTTTTTGTCCAAAGTTTCGAATCGATATTTTATTTCGTTAGGTTTCCACAGAATTCAGACATGCCCTAATCACGACTTCTATAAGTAATAAGCCTTTTGCCATCGAGGCTAAAGCTGGCAGTATTGCCCCACCGGAATTTTTTTTTATTTTTTTTTTAACATTTTTAACATTTTTTATTTTTACTGTTATGGAAGCAACACATCTGGACATACAGAACATTCAAACTTAAAACAGACACAATTTTATGCAAGCAAGTTTATATTATAAATATCACTGGAACAAGATACGAGAAGATGCTCACGCTGGATAGAACATACACTGAGATGCTCACGCTGGATAGAACATACAGTGAGAAAATCAGTTGTTCTGGAATCTCTAGAGTAGAGAAATAGAGGAAGACCAAAAATGCACTGAGAAGGAAGTCAGACAAGATAGCTAGCTACCTAGCTAGCTACCTGATGTGCACATGTGAATTGTAACACAAGCTGCATAACGTGCAGATGGGGAAATGGCAATGTTGTGAAAACGAATATTCAAACAATAAATGGCTTTTCTCTGCCAACCTAAAAGTCAGAAATACACTAAACAAATACATTGTGATGCATCAATAATCATCAGTTATAGATAAAGTCCTTCTGGTGTTAGTTCATTCTTGCGGTACAGCGCATTCTCCTTGGCCTTTTTGAAATCCTCATTCATAACTTTCATCCGTCGTTCTCTGAGAGCAAGCAGACCCAGAAATATGCTGAAGATGCTTATTTGCCAGCATAGGAATCAAATGTTGTTGTTGTTATTGTTTTGATGAGTTGATGGGTGGAGGTCGGGCACTTAACATTTGACCGTTATTGCCTCTTCTCGTTCCATCTTGGTCTACCCTGTTCAACCTGAAAGTTGGTTATAATTGGGGTATTTAGTGTCATTTTATTTACTAATTTGTATTCAATTTAATTAACTATTGTCTTTTGCAGTTGCTGATTTTTATTTATATTAGTATTTGTCAATTTTATTTACTTTTTTGTATTGTTTATAGATAACTATTGTCCTTTACGCTTGGTTTTAATTTGTATTAGTATTTGTTCATTTTGAGTTGTTGTCCTTTTTTTTTTTTGCTTTGTTAGTTCTTGCTGCTTAATTTCTATTTAGTTGGATGTTTTTCGTGAAGTACTAACCTTATATGTTTTCCTTTGTTTTATGTATATATCTTTTAAGTATTGATTGGGCATCTCTTGGGGCATCTATACTTAAAACTTTATCACCTGTTAAGTCTATATTGTGATTTCTATAGTAAGTTTTTAATTCAAGCCTTTGTTGTTCATACTTTTTACAGTGGATCAGGTAGTGGTCTATGTCATTCTCTTCCTGACATTCTTGGCAGTGTGGTTCTTCTACCATAAAGTATGCTGCACCGAGACGGAGACGCCACAGTTTTTTGTTCGATAGTATCTTTAATTCTTCTCTGACCTGGCACGTCCTTGTTGGTTCTTGTTATATTCTTTTGCCATTTTCCATATTGGAATATATATTCCTATCCCCAATTTGCCATCCTCTCCCTTGGATCCATCTGTGTACACAGTAATGCTGTCTTTTGATATTTGTTGTATATATTTATTGACTGTGTTTTTAATATTTTCTATATTATTTGTTTTCTTAAGTATTTGTGCTAGGTGGTAGTCCGTGTCTGGTTTCTTGATCTCCCAGGGTGTCGTGAGAAATTCTAATCCACATATATAAATTATCAGGTAAATGTAAAGCCTAACACATAAATTCAATAAAAGGAAAGAAGAATGGTAAAGAACAGTGCTGTCACAATGACTGTACTCGAAATCCCCCTTGTTTTCTCCTTCGTCTGCAAATTGTAACGTTTCACGTTGATAGTAAAAGCCTTCTGCAGCATACACGCGTTTCCCCAACACAATAAAATGTGTACTCCATTTCTAAGAAAAACCTTGAGATACGCAATCTGACCTAGATTTAAAATTCCATTCATGTCATTTTATACACTACGTTACCAAAAAAACGAAAGACAGATGGACTAAAGATAGAAAGAAAGGGAGAGGCTGAAAGCCGGAACGCAGGCAATACTAACACAGTCTCGCGATACACAATTACTACCATCACGCGTGTAAGGCCACAAGCACTAGCTTTTTTTCAAATCGACAGTGATAAACAACACTACCCATACGAGAGTTAGTTTTTAAAAACCTGAAAATTCTTATTAGGAAATATGACATTATACTGGTTTACGTTTGAAAACATTACAGTACCCAGACACCACATCGTATTCGAAGTGAACAGGAGGTAGTAGAAAATGCATATTTTGAACGCAGCCACTTAGCTCCTTTAAATTTGTATATTTGGGTTCCTTGGGACTTGCTGACAAAGAATATGTTAAACGTTAAGCAAATAGTCTAGGAATTACCAAATTATAGCCAAAAGAAATAGTGAGGGATGTCAGACAACACCCAAATCAGAATCGCTCAGTGGCAGATTTTCACCCCACCATTGTACGGGAAATGGGTCTCCATGTTAAATCCGATTTGATTGGAGCGCAATAAATGTAAGGCTAAACACGATTAGTCGGGCTATAAATACTATCTTTTGTTGTCAGGGGAAACGGGAGTAGGAGTACTTTTTTTCAAACGATTGGGTAAACATGGCACGATTGGTTAGACCTGCCAATATAGTCAATTAGAGGCGTCAGGTCAGCACCACATTTGCAAATAAACTTACTACAGAACCAGTGCGTTGAGCGCCAGTGCATATTTTTCTAAATAAAAGCCTGGGACATCGGCAGATCGAAATTGTGCTATATTCAGTGCCAGTCAACGTAATTCTGTATTATTTCCATGAATTGTGGGACTGTGGTCCTAAAGTTATTGAGCAGCACCTGGTCAGAGCTTTGCTGAATCCAGAGGCGGACAGCTTACTCCTTGGTCCATAAAGCAAACAGTGAGGTGTCTCCAGAACACAGGGGAGCAATCGAGCAGAGGAGTCTTTTCCTGCCGCCATCACGAAAGATAAGCCTATGTGGCCAGCGGAGCTCAACATTATGTAACCCCATCTTAAACTGACATTGTATAAAAATAAGAGGGGAAATTAATTGTTTTAATGAACGGAACTGAGAACATCTCCAATACTAGTTCCAACATAAACAAACACTTGAAGTCATGATGACAAATAACAACATAGCTTGAAAAAACAAAACCAGTATTACCTCATATTACTACTACACAACTGACACACATAGGATAATATTAATAAAATATGTCACTACAAGATTCATATTGATAAATTCTGTACATATAACTTGTAATTAAAATTGATTGTGATTCCTGGTTCACTTTGTATTTGAATCAGGACACATATATATTAGTGACAGTAATTAATACATATTTATATTTGAAAATTTACCAGTGCCTCATTTAAGAATAGTCTTATAGAGTGTTAAATGTGTGTGAGTGTCACAGTGTTGTCACGTGTGGTGGAATAAATTAAATTGTTTATCTGTCTGTTGTTGTTGTGACTTACACTTCATCATATACATACCCTAGACATTCAACGTAGTCATCACTATATTCCAGAATAATTCTGACTGAGGTATATATATATATGTGGTAGCAAGTAAGGTCATCTGTAATACACTACCCTTATTAGATACAGATACCTTCACAGCTGATCTCAGTCAGTACACTAAGTCCCCTATAAATATTTATAATATCCCACTTTACCACATATATTGGCGGCTCGTCCGGGATATTGAACTTTCTCCTGTTATAGATATTGGGAATAAAAAGAATTAAAAAGTATCCTTGGGTGAAAATAAATAAGGTTGAGCTCTCAGTGCCTGTAGTGTCCTTAGATAATTATTGAAAGATTGAATTGCTTACAATTGCACGTTAGACAATGGCCGACTTGGCAAAATTTCGATCTGCTGCTGTACAGACTGCGAAAGAGTTAGGAATGGACGGGCAAATTATGATTGCTTATGTCACTGCTGAATGTGACAAATATATTGAACGGGAAGAAAGAAGATTAGAAAAAGAGGCCGAAAGAAAATTAGAATCTGAAAGATTGGCCGAAGATAAGAGAATAGAGGCTGAAAAAGAGATTAAGAGGTTGCAGATTGAGGCTGAGAATAAGAGGTTGCAGATTGAGGCTGACAAAGAGGCTAAAGCATTGGAAGCCGAGGAAAGAAGACAGGCTGCAGAAAGAGAAGAGAAGAATTTGGCTGCAGAAAGAGAAGAGAAGAAATTAGCTGCAGAAAGAGAAGAGAAGAAATTAGCTGCAGAAAGGGAAGACAAGAGATTAGCTGCAGAAAGGGAAGCAGAAAAGGAGGAGAAGAGATTACAAAGGGAACATGAGTTACGACTAAGGGAGTTTGAGTTTCAAGGCCATGCTCCTGAAAATGGTGCCAGTCCCTTTACCTCTGATGCCACTGCTAGTCAGGGAGCCTCAACCTCAGCTATGAATTTTCATTTAGATCATTTTGTTGAGAAAGACGATGATATTGAGAGCTATCTAAATAGATATGAACTATTGGCTACCACATATGGGTTAGAGAGAGAAAGGTGGAGCTTAAAGTTATCTCAAGGTCTTCGTGGGGCAGCTTATGAAGTTTTTGCCAAAATGAGCAGAGGTGATCAGGAAAATTATGACATGCTAAAGCAGGCTCTTTGTTAAGATATGAAAAGAACGCAGAATTTTATAGGAAAAAATTTAGGAATGCTAAACTACTGTCAGGTGAAACCTATCACCAGTTCTCTGCACGGTTAGAGACATACTTGGAGAAATGGACTTCTCTGGGGAAAACCCAAGATCTTAAGGAAATGGTCCTTATAGAACAACTAAGAGAGTCCATGGCTCCAGACCTGAGAAAGTTTCTCATGGAACAAGGTGCAGAGAGGCTGGGTGAGTTGCTAAATGTTGCTGAAAGGTATCAAGCAGCTCAGGCAGAGGTATCAGGTAACAAAAAGAAACAGTTGGAAAATTTTAGGGCACCACAGAACTTTAATAAATTTGATCCTAGGGATCAAAACAAAGGTAAGCACCAGTTTGATAGGCCACGGTATGACAATAAAAATAAAACCCCACAATTCGATGAAAGGAAATATGATGAAAGAAAATCTTTCAACCAAGGAAAAAGGTGGTGTAAAAATTGTAAGATGAACAATCATGACACTGACCATTGTAGAAGGAAACCTCCTCATTGTGCTGCTATGACATCTGGGAAAAAGGAAAAAAAGGTCAAACCTGCAGAACTACAGGAACCATACCATCCCCCAGTTTGTGAAGATGTCATCTGTAATGGTGTCACTATAAGGTGTTTATATGATACCGGTTTAGATTACGATTCCGTTGTGAGTTCTCACCTGGTGCAGGCCGATCAATACACCACAGAAACAGTGGAGATTCAAACTGCAACCAAGGATGTAGCTACCATGACACTTCCCGTCGCCCGGATTAAGGTGAAAACGCGATATGTGGAAGGAATCATAAAAGCAGCAGTGATAAATGAGCCAATCTACCCTCTGATATTGGGGTGTAGATATGTCTTCTTGGGGAATCCCCAGAGACCTGTGATATTGGCAACAGTGCAGACCAGATCACAGTCTAAAAAGGAGGAGGATAATCCAATAAATACTCATCCAGATGAGATGAGGAAGGCACAGGCTGAGGACAAAACACTCAAGCCGTGTTTCAAGAAGTTGCTCAAATCTCATACACCTCCAGGCAAGGGAGAATTTTATATGAAGAACAAGCTGATATATAGGAAGGCTGGATCTGAATCCAATGGTCACGGACAGCTGGTCCTTCCCACTTCATATAGGACTAAAGTGTTGGAACTAGGGCATGCGATTCCCTTCAGTGGTCATATGGGGATCAGCGCAACAGGACAGCGTATAGCTTGTCACTATTTCTGGCCAGGAATAACTGAAGATATCAAACGATATGTAAAATCCTGTCCAGAGTGCCAACGAGTAGCACCTAAACATTGGACTGCACCAGCAACTCTGGGGGAAATGCCCATAGTGGGAACACCCTTTGAGAGAGTTGCCGTGGATCTTGTGGGACCCCTCACCCGAACCAAGAGAAGGAACAGCTACATTCTGACTCTGGTGGACACTTGTTCTATGTGGGGAGAGGCGGTAGCCCTGTCATCGATTGATTCTAAACATGTGGCAGAGGCATTGCTCACAATTTTCACAAGGTTAGGCTTTCCCAATCAAATCTTGACTGATAATGGCTCTCAGTTCAAGGGGAAACTAACTGAAGAAGTTTTCAGGATCTTCCAGGCCAAACACTTCCATTGTAGTGTGTACCACTCCCAAGGGAACGGCCAAGTGGAAAGATTTAATGGCACGTTGATGTCGATCCTGAGAAAGTTGGCACACGAAAAACCAGATACATGGGACCAGTACCTGCACGCCGCCCTCTTTGCTTATCGGGAGGTACCCCATACCCCATAGTTCAACCGGTATGGCCCCGGCAACATTATTGTTTGGAAGGCCAATAAAAGGTCCACTTGAAGCGCTGTTAAGAACGTGGACTGATGAAAAGGCAGAGGAAAATATTACATCCTCATACCAATATGTGAATGAGCTGACCACTCGTTTAAAAACTGGCTGGAAACTTGCCAATGAAAATTTGAAACAAGCCAGGAAGAAACATGCTGCCTATTATAACAGGAAAGCTAAAGACAGAGATTTGGCTGTGGGAGAGAAGGTACTGCTTCTTCTCCCCGGTAGTCAGAATAAGTTACAGATTGGATGGCAAGGTCCATATACAGTTCTAGAGAAGGTGTCTAGAACAAATTATAAGATAGATAAGAAGGGGAAAGAAAAAATCTATCATGTGAATCTCCTGAAGAAATATTTGGAAAGAGAACATCAGGAAGAGACACACTTGTTGACCTTGTCCATTGCCATGGAGATGAAAAAGGAACCACTTTCATCATTTGAATATCCATTACACCCCTGTGAGACAGCGGCACAGGTGAAAATCAGTACACATTTAACGAAAACTCAGAAAGAGAGAGTGCAACAGGTTCTAGATAATCATGCAGAGGTGTTAACAGACCGACCTGGGCATACAAACTTATTGGAATATGATATGAAACTGATAGACCCCACACCTGTCTGTATGAAACCATATTCGATTCCTTTTGCTAAGGAGAAAGCTTTGAAGGAAGAGATAGACTATTTGTTGAAGGAAGGAATTATTTCGCACAGTGAATCTTCATATAGCTCCGGTGTTGTACTCTTAAGGAAGCCCTCTGGAGAACATAGACTCTGTATAGATTACAGGAGACTGAATGCTATTACAGAAGGACAGGTGGATCCATTGCCGGATACAAATCAGTTGTTTGCCAGACTAAATAAAGCTAAATATTTCTCAAAAGTGGATCTGAGTAAAGGATACTATCAGATTCCAGTAAAGCCTGAGGTTAGACCATACCTAGCTTTTAGTACCTCAGAAGGACACTATGAGTTTAACAGATTGCCATTTGGATTGAAGAATGCGCCTAGTGTCTTCTCTAAAATGATGAGAAAATTATTGGACCCTCTGAATAATCCATGTATCACAAATTTCATGGATGATATCCTTATAGCAACAGAAACATTTGAGGAACACATTGACTCTCTGAACATGCTGTTTAATCGACTTTGGGAAGCGAATTTAACAGCCTGACCAACCAAATGTTGCGTTTGATGTAAAGAATTGGAATTCTTGGGACACACAGTTTATCAGGGAAACATGACCCCTGACCCCAAGAATTTAGAGAAACTAAAGAAAGCCCCGAGACCACAAACCAAGAAAGACGTGAGATCCTTTGTCTCATTATGTGGTTTCTACCAAAAGTATATCAAAAACTTTAATTCCATATGTGCACCGTTAACTGATTTGACACGTAAGGGAAATCCAGATCGAATTACATGGACACCACAATGTGAAATGGCTTACCAAGAATTGAAGGAAAAGCTCACAAGTAAACTTTTTTTGAAATTACCTGACTTAATGTCGTGAATTATTCTAATCCCCATATATAAATTAAAACGTAAATGCAAAGCCTAACAAATAAATTTAATAAAAGGAAAGAAGAATGGTAAAGAACAGTGCTGTCACAATGACTGTACTCGAAATCCCCATTGTTTTCTACTTCGTCTGCAAATTGTAACGCTTTCACGTTGATAGTAAAAGCCTACTGTATTATTACCCGCTTTCTTCAATGAAACGTGTACTGTATTTCTTGGAAAAACCTTGAGGTACGCAAGCTGATCAATGACCTAGATTTAATATTTCATTCATTCCATACACGGCGTAACTAAAGACAGATAGACTAAAGGATAGAGAGAAGGGAGAGGCAGAAAGCCGAACACGTGCAACACTAAACACGCGTCGCGCGATACACAATTGCTGCCATCACGCGTGTAAGGCCACATGCACTAACTTTATTTCAAATCGACAGTGATAAAATTCACTACCCTTCCCAGAGTTAGGTTTTAAAACCCTGAAAAACGCTTATTAGGAATTATGACATTATACCGGTTTACGTTTGAAAACATTACAGTACCCAGACAGCACATCTTCGAAACAGGAGGTAGAAGAAATTGCATATTTTGAACGCAGCATATTAGCTCTATTAAATATATATATTTGGGTTCCTTAGGGTTTGCTGACAAAGAATATGTAAAACGTTACGCAAATAGTCTAGGAATTACCAAGTTATGGCCAAAATAAAATAGTGGGGGTGCCTGACAGCATGAAATCATTTCTGCTCATAAAATTTTTTTTATAACGTGTTTAAAAAAACATTACGTTACGGAAATAGCCTACCATGTTAACTCCTATGTGATTGGAGCGCAACAAATGAAAGACTAAACACGATTGGTCGGACTATAAATACTATCTTGTGTTGTCAGGGGAAACGTGAGAAAGGGGTACTTTTTTGAAAAGATGTGTAGACGTGGTGTGATTGGGTAGAGCTGCGAATATACTCCATTCAGAGCGTCTGTTCATTGCCACATCTTGTAATAAACCTACTAAGAAGCAGTGCGTTGAGCACCAGTGTATATTTTTTATAAAATAAAGCCTGGGACATCGGCAGATCGGAGTTGTGCTATATTCATTGCCAGTCAACGAAACTGTTTATTATTATTTCCATGAATTGTGGTAAGCTTAAAATATTCAATATCTTTTAATGAAAATTGAATGTAAATTGATAATTTATGTCTGTATATATGTGTGGTTCAGTAGCGAACATGATGTAAAGCCTATAGGCTCCAGCCTGAACAGAAGGTGTCGGAGGAAAGTAAAACTGCATGGAATGGCCAAACAGTACACTGACACCTAGATTATTAACTAGAAAGAAATAATGCTGGAATTGCAGAGGCGTAGTAACCATTAGAGAGGGAAATACTGGTATAAGGTATTTCAGATGAAGCTGACAGTTGGCCTAACGCTCTGAACTCAATGTTTGTGATGTATTGTGCTCAGTGTAGAACTAGAGTGTAAATTAGTTCTGACGTAGAAGGTACAACCTTCTTGTTTCAGGGACCGTGGTCTTAAAGTTATTGAGCAGCACCTGGTCAGAGCTTTGCTGAAGCCAGAAGTGGACAGCATACTCCTTGGTCAATATAACAACCAGTGGGGTGGCTCCAGAACTCAGTACAGTTATCGAGCAGAGGAGTCCTTTACTGCAGTCATCACGCAAGATAAGAGAGTGTGGCCATGGAGCTCAACATTATGTACCCCATCTTACAATGACAATATAAACTAAAATTAAGAGGGGAATTAAATTGTTTTAATACCAGGAACTGAGAACATCTCCAATACTAGTTCCCATAGAAACAAACTATTGAAGTCATGATGACAAATACCAACAGAGCTTGAACAAAACAAAACCAGTATTACCTCATATTACCACTACACAACTGACACACATAGGATACCATTTATAATATATGTCACTACAAGAATCATATTAATAAATTCTGTACATATAACTTGTAATTAAAATTGATTGTGATTCCTGGTTCCCTTTGTATTTGAATCAGGACACATATACATTCATGACAGCACTGAATACATATTGTTATTTGAAAAGTTATCAGTGACTCCTTTAAGATATCCTCTTAGAGTGTTATATGTATGTGAGTGTCACAGTGTTGTCAAGTGTGGTGGAATAAATTAAATTGTTTATCTGTCTGTTGTTGTTATGACTTACACTTCATCATACACATACCCTAGACATATAACGTAGTCATCACACTACTCCAGAATAATTCTGACTGAGATATATATATATGTGGCAGCAAGTAAGGTTATCTATAATACACTACTCTTATTAGATATAGATACCTTCACAGCTGATCTCAGTCAGTACACTAAGTCCCCTATAAATATTTATAACATCCCACTTTACCACACTTAAGTCAAGAATTCATAGTAAGGACGGATGCCAGTAATATTGGGTTAGGTGCAACTCTGCTACAGAGATCAGATGCATTGGATGGGGAATTAAGCCCAGTGGCATATGCTAGCAGAAAGTTGAATAAAGCTGAAACCAATTACTCAACTAGCGAAAAAGAATGTCTTGCAGTAATATGGGCGATAAAGAAATTCAATATTTATCTGTATGGTAAGGCATTTAAGTTGCAAACGGATCACAAACCTTTGTCATTTCTAGCACAGGCTAGATATGAGAATTCTAGATTACTCCGTTGGTCCTTATTGATGCAGCCATTTGAGTTTAGCATAGAGTATATAAGTGGAAAAACAAATCTGGGAGCGGATTTTTTAAGCCGCCATCCGTGTGATGAGAATCACCCTAAACCCCAGGAATAATAATAAATTTATCTATGTGTATATAGAATTATAGACTGACATATAACGTCTGTTTTAAGTGGGGAGGATTTATCGTGAGAAATTCTAATCCACATATATAAATTATCAGGTAAATGTAAAGCCTAACACATAAATTCAATAAAAGGAAAGAAGAATGGTAAAGAACAGTGCTGTCACAATGACTGTACTCGAAATCCCCCTTGTTTTCTCCTTCGTCTGCAAATTGTAATGTTTCACGTTGATAGTAAAAGCCTTCTGCAGCATACACGCGTTTCCCCAACACAATAAAATGTGTACTCCATTTCTAAAAAAAAACCTTGAGATACGCAATCTGACCTAGATTTTAAATTCCATTCATGTCATTTTATACACTACGTTACCAAAAAAACGAAAGACAGATGGACTAAAGATAGAAAGAAAGGGAGAGGCTGAAAGCCGGAACGCAGGCAATACTAACACAGTCTCGCGATACACAATTACTACCAACACGCGTGTAAGGCCACAAGCACTAGCTTTTTTTCAAATCGACAGTGATAAACAACACTACCCATACGAGAGTTAGTTTTTAAAAACCTGAAAATTCTTATTAGGAAATATGACATTATACTGGTTTACGTTTGAAAACATTACAGTACCCAGACACCACATCGTATTCGAAGTGAACAGGAGGTAGTAGAAAATGCATATTTTGAACGCAGCCACTTAGCTCCTTTAAATTTGTATATTTGGGTTCCTTGGGACTTGCTGACAAAGAATATGTTAAACGTTAAGCAAATAGTCTAGGAATTACCAAATTATAGCCAAAAGAAATAGTGAGGGATGTCAGACAACACCCAAATCAGAATCGCTCAGTGGCAGATTTTCACCCCACCATTGTACGGGAAATGGGTCTCCATGTTAAATCCGATTTGATTGGAGCGCAATAAATGTAAGGCTAAACACGATTAGTCGGGCTATAAATACTATCTTTCGTTGTCAGGGAAAACGGGAGTAGGAGTACTTTTTTTCAAACGATTGGGTAAACATGGCACGATTGGTTAGACCTGCCAATATAGTCAATTAGAGGCGTCAGGTCAGCACCACATTTGCAAATAAACTTACTACAGAACCAGTGCGTTGAGCGCCAGTGCATATTTTTCTAAATAAAAGCCTGGGACATCGGCAGATCGAAATTGTGCTATATTCAGTGCCAGTCAACGTAATTCTGTATTATTTCCATGAATTGTGGGACTGTGGTCCTAAAGTTATTGAGCAGCACCTGGTCAGAGCTTTGCTGAATCCAGAGGCGGACAGCTTACTCCTTGGTCCATATAGCAAACAGTGAGGTGTCTCCAGAACACAGGGGAGCAATCGAGCAGAGGAGTCTTTTCCTGCCGCCATCACGAAAGATAAGCCTATGTGGCCAGCGGAGCTCAACATTATGTAACCCCATCTTAAACTGACATTGTATAAAAATAAGAGGGGAAATTAATTGTTTTAATGAACGGAACTGAGAACATCTCCAATACTAGTTCCAACATAAACAAACACTTGAAGTCATGATGACAAATAACAACATAGCTTGAAAAGCAAAACCAGTATTACCTCATATTACTACTACACAACTGACACACATAGGATAATATTAATAAAATATGTCACTACAAGATTCATATTGATAAATTCTGTACATATAACTTGTAATTAAAATTGATTGTGATTCCTGGTTCACTTTGTATTTGAATCAGGACACATATATATTAGTGACAGTAATTAATACATATTTATATTTGAAAATTTACCAGTGCCTCATTTAAGAATAGTCTTATAGAGTGTTAAATGTGTGTGAGTGTCACAGTGTTGTCACGTGTGGTGGAATAAATTAAATTGTTTATCTGTCTGTTGTTGTTGTGACTTACACTTCATCATATACATACCCTAGACATTCAACGTAGTCATCACTATATTCCAGAATAATTCTGACTGAGGTATATATATGTGGTAGCAAGTAAGGTCATCTGTAATACACTACCCTTATTAGATACAGATACCTTCACAGCTGATCTCAGTCAGTACACTAAGTCCCCTATAAATATTTATAATATCCCACTTTACCACACAGGGCGGAATCACTGGCTTGTATTCACAACTGTTATTAATTGATGTAATTAATGTACCCAGATGGACAATTTCCTCCATACACTTCCATCCTGTAGGGTATCTAGTGGTATTCATTGGCTTGGCCTGAGTTGTTAGTTGGCATCTGGTAAAAGCTGTATGTGCTGGGTGAGACTTATCCAACATAACTCTGTTCATGTAATTTAGTCTTCACTCCTTTCTCCGTAATTCCACGGGTATGATTCCTAAAGCCACCTCTATAGCTCCCATTGTTGTTGATCTGATTGCACCTGCTATTGTACATAAAGCCTGATGCTGAATTCTGTCTAATTTAATCTTGTTACTGTGTGCAGCAGAGTCATATATTATACTTCCATAATCTATTTTTCCTCTAATAAAAGATTTATAAAAATTGAGCATTGTCTTAGTGCTTGCACCCCATCCATTACCTTTCAAATATCTTAATAAGTTAGTCAATCCTTTGCAAGACTCCACTAGTTTATCTATGTGTTTATTCCAGTTCAGCTGTTGGTCCAATATCATTCCTAGATATCGAGTGGTTTGAACTGTTTTAATGTTTTGCCCTTGGATATTTATATCTATAATTTTATTTTTTACAACCCTACCTTTACTGAAGATCATTCCCAATGTTTTATTTGAATTCAGCTGAAAACCCCATTTTGTCATCCATTTACATACTTTATTTATTTGCTTCTGTAGATTCTTATATAATTTTGGCAGATGTCTCCCAGTCCTCCATATAGCAACATCATCTGCAAACTGTGACAATTTATTTGTTATATCATTGTTGCTGTCATTTTCGACGGAGTCATCTGTCAAGTTATTTGCTTATGTTTGTATCATAAGTATAATTGTGTCTTTACCTGCGATGTCAGGTTGATTAGGGGTTGTCTTCCCTTGTTTATTCATTCATTGTGTTTGACCTTTAGGGTCAGAGGTTGTCAGTTCGGGCGTAGGCCTATGGGAAGGTTTTTTAAGCGGGAGTGAGATATACTTCCGGGAAGCCGGGAGGTCCTGTTTTTTCTGAAGGGACCAAGAGTCCATTGTTTTTCGGGGAGAATCTTCGAAGTAACTGCTATGGCAGTTTTCCCCAGTGAATCTCTGTGCGTCGGGATGACGACAGAATTCCTTGTGTAGTTCTGAGGATTCATTTACCAGGTAATACCGACCTTTATGCATTATTACGCTTTTCGGTGGCAGAACATGTAAAGGATTACCTAGGGTGAACAGCAGTTCACGGATCCGCCATTTCAGAACTTATATATATTTGTGCTCGAGGTAGCCATCCAAGACTGTTAGTCTTATATTGTCCAGAAATCCAGTGACGAAGATATATTGTGGGAGCCGCAGATTGGCGGAACTTCTATCTACAATAAGTATTACTGCAGGGTTGATGATAACCTATTTAATAGAAGTACACGGCCGACGTTAGGACGAGGCCTGTGCTTCCGGCTATTATACTACAGCCTGTTATGTGCAATTGGCAGGGAGTGCCAAGTTGCACCTGTGTGTCAAGGTAACTAAGGCATCTGACGCTTTAGTCAGAGACGCCAAGGGCGACGCTACGAACTGTCATTATTGAAGAACTTTGCTATTGACCATGCACGTCTATTCTGATGTTTACCTTTTTGAATGCCAAATGTATACCTATCGATGTCAGGTCAGCATGACCTTGTTACACTGACTGTTCCTGTTGATATTATGTGTGTTCCCGTCAATAAATGTCTTGAAACATGCCTGCAGTGTCAAAGCATCCTTGATTACTGCATGTGAGAGTATGGGTTGCAGGATCTACATCTATACGAGCCTAAACACATACGCGTCTTCATACGCACCCACACTCAATTCATCATACGCTCGCACTACACATCTAACAACATGTATACTGTCTTGGGCCAGTGATCACCTCAACAAGAAAAAAAAGACAGTTACATTTCTGGTGGACCAGTTACGTGGGCTCTTATGATACATTTCTTGTCGCCAATGTGGCCTAGAAACTTACATTTCTGATGGACTAGATCTGTGGGTTTAAAAAGAACAGAGCGAGCATTTGACATTATTGTTGACATTTATGGATCCAGAAATTTACATTCCTGGTTGGCTGTTACATGTATGATGTCTCCAGTTTTGTCGAGAAAGTTACAAGAAGGACAAGTACACATTACACTTCTGATCTGTGGGTCTAAGCTACACACGGGACAGCCGTAACACAGCACTAATTCTACACTTGCAAGTTTTGGCTACAACAGGACAGATATAGGTCATCAACGGTTGACACAAATAAACAGTACGAGCATTTATATTATAATGCTACATAAAGCATAACAAGACAAGTACTGAAGTGAACTACTAGGCATTTGCTACGTGGACCATAACTGCATAGAAGGCGGGTTCCTATTGTAAACAGTACTGCGGGTTGTGACACGTTTCATTCAACAACAGACTTTTCTAGGTCAGAGCATTCAAGCTACATTGTTGGAGGTCAAGTGTCTGTAAACAGTACGTGAAATTGTAAACATTCAATGTGCAAAGCGTAATTTGAGAAGGTCATAGTAACTTTGGTTCGTGAATACCACTTTATGTTACAGTGGATTTGACGTTCAGTGCGCGTTTGACATTTCGTTTCTGTGTTCGCAAGGAGCAAGAAATTTATTTTAGTTTCAGCTGTGACTGAACTTGTTCTGCAACACATTGAAATTGATTGCTATATGTTTATGTCACTTCTACTGTTTTTGGTGTATTTTTCTGCGGGTTTTTCGGTTGGTGGGTCTTACGGTAAATATGCCACTTGATCGAGGCTTACTGTAAGCGGTCTGTAGGTGCAAATTTTCTTAATTTGGAAATTTGCTAGTGACAATTGGTCGCTATTGATGTTAGCTGTGATGTAATTGTACTTAACGTTGTTTTTGTAATATTTTGTCTGTTTTTCAGTTTTGATTGTCGATTTGTTTTGTTTGTATTCTGTAGGTCTCTCCTTTCTTGTGTATTTCTCTACACATTTTTGGTTAAAACAGTGTTGCCATTTGTATTGTTTTGTATTTTTGTCTTTGTATTTTTTTTTTGGTTGTACTACATTACTTTCATGCACAGTCTACATACACATACTTGGTCATGTTTTGATATTATTGATAAGGTAGACTCTTCATATAGAGTTTGTTAAATAATATTATATAAGATATTTATACAAGTTCTTTATAAAAAAGACTTGTGCCCATAGTGAGTGGGATATAAGGGAATTTTTTTTTTTCCCACAGGTACTCAAGTGATTTTTTGGGTACATTATAAACAAGAGGAACATACAAAGTCTTTGTCTAAGACTAAGACAGTAAAATAAAGTCAGGTCTCCCATAAGGTAAGGTAATTTATTTAATTTTTTTTCAGGTTTCTGATCTCATTAGACAGAATGTCTACATTGGATTTCTTCATCCAGCAAGGGTTGACCCTTGGTAAGTCTGGTAAAGAATTGGAAGAATATTCATCTGCTCAATTCGCCATTGCATTAAAGTCAGAAGAAAAGAAACAAAAAGAGGAAATTAAATTGAAAGCAGAAGCTGAACTAAAGAAGCTAGAAGCTGAGAATAGAAGATTAGAACTTGAAGAAAGAAGGTATCAAAGAGAGGCTGAGGAGAGAAAAGCTCAAGCTGCTGCTGAGGAGAGGAAAGCTCAAGCTGCAGCTGATGAAAGAAAATTCCAGATGGAAATGGAAGACAAAAAAAAATTCAAGCTCAAGCTGCTGCAGAGGAAAAAAAACTTCAAGCTGCTGCAGAGGAAAAAAAAACTTCAAGCTGCTGCTGAGGCTGAAATTAGAAAAATGGAACATGAGGAAAGAAAACAGAAGATGGAACTTGATGAAAAACTCGCAATTTTGGAGTTAGAGAAATTGAAATTGGCGAGTACGGGTGCTCAGCAAACAACTTCGAGTACGACAAAGGAGTTTGTTAGTAGGATTAAATTGCCTCATTTCAATCCTTTAAAGGATGACGTAGCAGATTATCTAGATAGATTCCAATTTTTGTGCGATACGCATAACATAAAAAAGGAAAAATATGTTGAACAACTGATGCCATTTTTTTACAGGTGACACAGTGACTACTCTTATGACAATAGACGAACATGAGAGGACTAATTATGATGTTGTCAGGGCAGCATTGCTAAAAAAATACCAATTAAAACAAGAAGACTATCGTCTTCGTTTTAGGACAATGTTGCCAGAAAATGGAGTAGATTTCTCTGATTTTGTTACAAAGATACGTCGTACATTTACACGATGGGTTGAGTTGTCTCAGATTGAGAAAACATATGAGGGTCTAATGGACTTATTATTGCGAGATAAGGTTTTGTCATCTGTTAATGATTCTTTTCTTGCATTCCTTCATGAGCGTAAGCCTAAAAACTTAAAAGAAATGGAGGAATACTGTTGTCAGTATGCCACAGCACATCCCCATGCTACAGTTAGCAATTCTAAAGTGAAAGAAGGGGTGCCAGCTGCTTCGGCAACACCATATGGCCCTAATTTCAGAAAAAAATTTCAGGGTGCTCAACAAAATTGGAATAGGGGAAGTAATCAAAATTACACTCAGAAGCGGAGTAATCCAACACATGATGGTTCTTCGTCTATGCAGTGGAGACAAGATGGTAGTTCTCGTAATTTTAGTGGTAATAATTTGAGACACTTTCGTAAAGGCTATCCAAATAATAACTATTCAAATTTTCGAGGTAATCATTCTCGACGTCAAGATTATGACGATGGTGAATTTAGGAACCGGGATTCAAACCGGAATGATGATTACAATAGGCAATATGATAACAATTACAGGGGAAATGATAGTCGAAATAATTACAGGGGAAATGATAATCGAGGTAGACCTAGGTTTAACAAAAAAAGACCTTACCAACAGGCAAACTCTGCGCAACAAGAGTTTGATGGAGCCTGTAATACAGTAAATGATAGTGGTAACTCTAGGGCTATCACTGGTTGTGCTTTCGATTTTGGGAGAGCAACTGAATGCCCCCAATGCTTAACATTGTTTGACTCATCAACTGTATCTACGCTAAGTTGTGGTCACCCTCTTCCTGCTCTACCTGCTACAGTTGCGCATGATGGGAGAGGATCTCTCATCTTACATAAAGGTCTAATAAATGATAGGCTAGTCTCAGTACTTTTCGATTCGGGATGTACTACCGTCGGGGTTAAGGAGTCTCTGATATATCCTTGCTGTGCCACTGGAAAAACAATCAAATGTGTTACATTTGGTGGTACTATGGAAAGCTATCCTACTGCTATTATTAGGATTGACACTCCTTTCTTCACAGGAGATGTCCATGCATGTCTTCTTCCTAATCCTATTGCGGATCTTATAATCGGTCGTATTCATGGGGTTAAGGAATGCACCCCGCAACAAATTTCTAGTTGGGAAGAAAAAAACATTCAAACGGTCAATGCAGTGGTGACAAGAGCTCAAGCTCTTAATCCCCCAACTTCATCTGATAATAGTAATGAAGTTGATAGCCAAGACGAGCACTTGGTGATTTCCCATGACTCGTTTGTTAAACGTCAAGAAGAGGATCCTTCTTTGAAGAAATACTTCCTTCTTGCAAAGAAAGGGGATCCCAATCAAAATACGAATCACAAATCGTATATCACTATGAAGAATGGTATATTGGTACGAATGGTACAACACTCGGACAAGTCTATGCACTCGCAAATTCTTGTGCCTAAGTGTATGAGAGCCTTAATTCTTCGGCATGCACACGATTCTCAGTGTGCGGGACACATGGGTTTTTTCCAGAACTAAAACTAGAGTCCTTGCGTCATTCTTTTGGCCATTCGTGAATAAAGACATCCGAATTTATTGCCGATCTTGCAAAATTTGTCAAGAGGTCAAGTCTAGAGGTCCGAGACATGCTGCTCCTATTCAGGCTGCAGATATTCCGATTCGGCCGTTTCAGAAAATGGCTATAGACATCATTGGTCCGTTCAAAATTAAGTCAGCCAGAGGACACCAATTTATCCTCACTTGCGTGGACATGTGCACGCGTTGGCCAGAGGCTATTCCTCTGAAGAGCATATCAACTGTCGATATCGCTGATGCTCTTTGGCTCGTATTTTCTCGTCTGGGATTCCCCGGAGAAATACTGTCGGATCACGGCACTCAGTTAATTTCGGACGTTATGTCTCAGGTAATGGCTACGCTAGACATTAAAAGGTCTCTCAGTAGTATTTATCATCCAATGTCCAATGGATTGGTAGAACGTCTTAACAGGACACTAAAGAACTTACTTGGCAAGATAACGGAGGATCATCCTGAAGATTGGGACAGGGTTTTACCTGCAGTCCTCTTTGCCTATAGAGAGGTTCCCAACGAGCATACAGGGTTTTCTCCTTTCGAACTTGTCTTTGGCGCGCAACCGCGCGGGCCAATGTCCTTGTTACACGATTTGATAACTTCCGATAATATTGACGATGATACACAATCGTCATATGAATATGTTATAGCTCTTAGAGAAAAGATTATCGAATCGTGCAGGTTAGCAACTTCATCTTCCGAATTTGCGAAAGAAAAAGCTAGGCGATTTGCTAATAAGAAAAGACGCCTACGTCAACTTTGTCCTGGAGACAAAGCATATGTCTTACTGCCCTCAAGAGAGAATAGACTTCTCATTTCTTGGAAGGGTCCATACACTATAGTCTCGAAAATTTCTGATGTCGACTATATTGTCGATGTGGATGGTAGGCGTAAAACCTTCCATATAAATATGCTAACAGAGTTTATTGAACGTCCAGACTATTTACAGCCTATTTTCCAGGCGACGGACGACTCTCCAGTTCAACATGGTCACATCTCATCCCTGTCTGTTATACAGGATGAGGAAACTATTTTTTCTGACGTGAACTTACCTCTTCCTGCGATTCCACTTACTTCAACGGAATCGTGGAGAGACGTTACAGTCTCTTCCAACTTGTCTTTTGAGGAACAGCGTCAAGTATCCTCTACGTTAAAATCATATCAGGATGTCCTTACCGACATTCCTGGACACACAGATGTCATAGAACATGACATCATACTTACTGATCGTAATCCGATCAGAGTAAGACCATACCCAATACCTATTCATTTTCAAGCACAAGTCGAGAAAGAATTGGATGAAATGATTCAACTACAAATAATTGAACCATCCACTTCAGCTTATTCTTCGTCAATAGTTATTGTTCGAAAGAAAGACAATAACATACGTCTTTGCGTTGATTATCGCAAATTAAATCAAGTTACGAAGTTCGATGCTGAACCTATGCCGTTATTAGATGATCTACTTATTAGACTTTCTAAAGCTAAATTCTTTACTAAACTAGACTTGTCGAAAGGTTATTGGCAAGTCCCACTGACGGAACACGCCAAACCTCTCACTGCTTTTTCGACACCTAGGGGTCTGTTTCAATGGAATTTTATGCCTTTCGGGCTTATGAACGCCCCAGCGACTTTCGTACGCATGATGCGACGAATTCTATCAGATCGTGCAGATGTCATTGCATATTTAGACGACATCTGTCTTTTCAGCGATACTTGGGAAGAACACTATGTGGGTCTGAAGGAATTGCTATCTACTCTACGTGAGCATAGTTTGACTGCTAAACCCTCTAAAGCTTTTGTTGGGTTTAGTGAAATTTCCTTCCTAGGTCATCGAGTTGGTCATGGTCTGTTGAAGACAGAGGACCAACACATTTCAAAGATATTAAATATCTCGGTTCCGAAGACAAAAAAGCAAGTGCGTAGTCTCTTGGGATTGATACAATTCTATGGAAGATTCATTTAGAATCTGTCCTCCATTATGGCACCACTTTCAACGTTATTGAAAAAAGGTTCTCCTAATATGGTGCGTTGGTCCCAAGAATGCCAATCTTCATTGGATCAGGTTAAGAATTTGTTCTCATCTCATCCTATCTTAAGACTACCGACGATTGATAAGACTTTTGTCCTTCGTAGTGATGCCTCTTCCACTGGCATTGGAGCGGCACTAATGCAGGAATATTCAGGAACTTTGCATCCTGTAATGTATATTTCTAGGAAGCTGAATGCGGCAGAAAGGAATTACTCGGTTTTGGACCGTGAATTGTTGGCTATGGTTTGGTCCATTCTTAAGCTACAAAGGTTCCTTCTGGGCGCGCATTTCTTTATGGAAACCGACCAAAAAGCTCTTACGGCTATGCAAAGTAAGGATTTGAAGAGCTCGAGATCTACTCGTTATGCTATTGCTCTTCAGCCTTTCCATTTCACGGTGCGAGCTATCCGTGGTTCGGATAATGTGATGGCGGACATATTGTCTAGATGCCCACATGATTCCAGTTAAATCTTGTGTCCTAGTTTTTCCTGATATATTTTCAGACTTAGGTCTGTCCTTAATATCATAATATGTTGTAATACAAATGTATTTGGATGATGTTTAGATAATTTAACAAATTTCATTTTGTCCATCCATCAGTGATATGTTGCTAAAATAGCATTGACATTTGTATATTGCTATGATTATATTATTTAGTAATGTTTGATATATGATTGGTATTGCCAGCAACTTAGGTTTCTTGAATGGTATCCCTTAGTTTGTTTGGCTTAAAGGAAATATTTTCTCCTATGTTGGGAGATGATTTGTACCCTCTTCTATTGTACCTGATATTAGGTTCATTGTTTGCATGGGCACAGAAGTGATACTGGTGCTATCTTGCTCATGAACATATTAAAAAAAAAAAATTGCATTTTTTTTTTTTACAGGGGGGTGGTAGTAATGTTGCTGTCATTTTCGACGGAGTCATCTGTCAAGTTATTTGCTTATGTTTGTATCATAAGTATAATTGTGTCTTTACCTGCGATGTCAGGTTGATTAGGGGTTGTCTTCCCTTGTTTATTCATTCATTGTGTTTGACCTTTAGGGTCAGAGGTTGTCAGTTCGGGCGTAGGCCTATGGGAAGGTTTTTTAAGCGGGAGTGAGATATACTTCCGGGAAGCCGGGAGGTCCTGTTTTTCTGAAGGGACCAAGAGTCCATTGTTTTTCGGGGAGAATCTTCGAAGTAACTGCTATGGCAGTTTTCCCCAGTGAATCTCTGTGCGTCGGGATGACGACAGAATTCCTTGTGTAGTTCTGAGGATTCATTTACCAGGTAATACCGACCTTTATGCATTATTACGCTTTTCGGTGGCAGAACATGTAAAGGATTACCTAGGGTGAACAGCAGTTCACGGATCCGCCATTTCAGAACTTATATATATTTGTGCTCGAGGTAGCCATCCAAGACTGTTAGTCTTATATTGTCCAGAAATCCAGTGACGAAGATATATTGTGGGAGCCGCAGATTGGCGGAACTTCTATCTACAATAAGTATTACTGCAGGGTTGATGATAACCTATTTAATAGAAGTACACGGCCGACGTTAGGACGAGGCCTGTGCTTCCGGCTATTATACTACAGCCTGTTATGTGCAATTGGCAGGGAGTGCCAAGTTGCACCTGTGTGTCAAGGTAACTAAGGCATCTGACGCGTTTAGTCAGAGACGCCAAGGGCGACGCTACGAACTGTCATTATTGAAGAACTTTGCTATTGACCATGCACGTCTATTCTGATGTTTACCTTTTTGAATGCCAAATGTATACCTATCGATGTCAGGTCAGCATGACCTTGTTACACTGACTGTTCCTGTTGATATTATGTGTGTTCCCGTCAATAAATGTCTTGAAACATGCCTGCAGTGTCAAAGCATCCTTGATTACTGCATGTGAGAGTATGGGTTGCAGGATCTACATCTATACGAGCCTAAACACATACGCGTCTTCATACGCACCCACACTCAATTCATCATACGCTCGCACTACACATCTAACAACATGTATACTGTCTTGGGCCAGTGATCACCTCAACAAGAAAAAAAGACAGTTACAATCATTGAATTCCTCACCTAAATCATTTACCATTATTGTAAAAATTGAAGGAGACATTACTGATCCTTGGGGTATTCCATTTTGTTGTTCATACAGTTCTGATCTATCATTGTTTACCTGAACAGTGAAATATCTATCTTGCAGAAAATTCTCTAAATAATTATACATTTTACCGGTTACTCCTATCTTCTTTATTTTAAAGAGAGCACCCTCTCTCCAGCATTCACCATAAGCCCTAGCTATATCTAAAAATACTACCACAGTTTTTTCTTTCTTTTGAAATCCTGATTTTACTTCATGTTCCAATTTAATTATCTGATCCATAGTGCATCTGTTCTTCCTAAATCCTGACTGAGTTTGATTATATAAATTATTCTTTTCCAAATAAAACTTTAATCTTTTATTTACTATGGTTTCTAATATTTTACCTAGATGGGAAGTTAAAGAAATTGGCCTGTATGAACTGGCATCATGGGCATCTTTTTCTGGTTTTAATATTGGAATAATTACTGCTGTTTTCCATGTTTTGGGAATTTTTCCTGTATTCCAAATTTTGTTAAAAAGGGATGTTATAATTTCTATGGTACTTTTGGTTATGTTTCAAGATTTCATAGCTCAAGATGTCATGCCCTGCTGATGTATTTGTTTTGTCCTTTATTGTATTTTCAACTTCTTCCATTGTAATATCTGCATTTAAATACGATAATTCTTCAGTATTATAAGGTACATCTTTACTGAGTTTTTTAAGAAGTGTTGCTCTTCTGTTGACTTCAGCCTGTCCTAGATTTTCCTTAGAACTAACTCTATGGTAGTACCTGGCCAGCACCTCTGCTTTCTGCCACGGAAAATACATCCATTTTCACTGCAGAGATGGTGGCAATACTAAAAGCACTAGAAATATTCTCTAATAACCCTCCCAAAAAATTAACAGTTTTAACTGACTCTCTTTCAACAATTAAAGCACTTAGAAACTTACGAGAATGTAGTAGACCTGATATAGCAGAGGAGATTTTTCTGGCTACTACATACTTATATTCCAGAGGATGTTCAGTATTAATTGCTTGGATACCTTCCCATGTTGGCATAGAAGGAAATGAAAAGGCAGATAAAGAAGCCAAGAAAGGTAGATCTGATAAAAATCTAATAAATGTAGGGATGAGTAAATCAGAAATTAAGAGCTTAATTAGATATTTAATAACAGATGAATGGAAAGCAGAGTGGGATAAAAATCTGAAAGGAAGACATGCAAATAAGATGTTCAGGGCTCCAACAAGAAAATGTCAGATATCTAGGGAATTGAAAATTCCCAGTAATAAGAAGCTTCTCAGACTACAGCTGGGAAAAGGCTATTTCAGAATAGAAGAACCTTACTGTGCAGGATGTCTTCAAGACAATAATATAGAACATTTCTTGTTAAAGTGTAAGAGGTATGACCAAATAAGAATACCAATATTGGATTATTTGCAGGCATCCAACTTACCTATAAATATAGAGGAGGTGTTGAGAATAGACAGACCTAGGGAACTGCATAATAATTTAATATAGTCAAACAATATTTAACACGAACACATGTTAATATATAGTGGCTGGGAATGTGAAAGTCTGATGCCGTTCTTACAATGCATGTGACTTTAAACAGATGAAAGTCAATTAAATATCTGGTAAAGTCTGTTATATAACTAGAACCACCAGGCCTATACACCCCTCCACTTTAATATTATTCTTGTTCATAGTTTCTTCTTGATTTTGTTTTTTTTGTTTGTTTGTTTTTTTGTTTTTCTATTTAACGTATAGGCCTAAGCACAATTGTGAGTATCCCTATTTTCAAATGTGATGCCACTTTCTCATATCGGCAGTTGTTCATATTATTTGAAATTGAAAACAATATATATCCTAATTATAACCCATCAGAGGTTGAACGGGATTTCTGTTTATCTTCATTAATTTCATGTTGGTTCTTTCAGCAGTTTGAACGCATGTCTGCCTTTTCTACTTTTCTTCCCTGTTGTCTTCCATTCCTCGTTTATAGTTATCTTCACTTGGCTCTTGATCTCCGACCTTCCTAGTCCTGCTTTTATATTGTTTTTACTTGTTCTTCCATTCTTGGCGTTCTGGTCTGCCAACTCGTTGCCTGCAATACATATGTGTGCTGGAACCCACACTAGCCTCACACTACATCCTCTGTGCCCTAGTGATGTATTAATTGCTAGAATTTCTTCCTTTATGTCTGGCCGGCTACATTTACCTGGGTGTTCTAATGCTTGTAGTGATGATAGTGAGTCTGTGTAGTAAAATCTGCGAGAATAATCGCTCATTTCAGTAAGATTTTAGTCATAAAATGATAATAAATAAACCCGCCCGATTGTGTCTGACTGTGATCTTCTCACACGCCAGCATAGCGCTGAATTTTGTGCCGTGGACAAGCTTAGAACCGACCCCGCCGTTTAAACCTCCTTGCTTTCCTTGTGACGTACATTTTAAACATTTTGCCCGATCTGATAGAGACTGTGGCAAGACTTATAATTAACGATTTTGCGGAAGTGTGCCGCCAAACTACTGTCTGAATTAACGTAATATTTTGACTTTAACGCTGGTAATAAGTAGTAATCCTTACATTTTTTTGTAGTGTAACACGAGACAATACAAATATTTAACGCCTATTCAAATACCCGCCGCTCAAAACCCCGCTTCGCTTGACACATTACGCCATACATATATACACGCTACGGCAAAGCCAACAGAGGCAAACACGCAGACAATTTTATTTCCTCCTCGCGGTAGTATTACTGACGTCACTAAAACAAGTAGTTATTTGAAAATACATGCTAGCGAGAGATGAAAGAGAGGGAAAGATGGCCGTCTTGTGTAAAATTTTTATTTGACGATTGCCGGTGACAAAATTGAAAATCTAAACCATAATGAAACTGACCATAAAAGTCATATGATAGTATAGCTTAGAGTCCACTGAGCAAGAATATGTTTTAAATAATATGGTAGTCCCAGTATTAGCCAAGTTATTGAGAAAATACTAAATGTCTACGGACGCGCGACCGGACAGACTGTTGTTCCTGCTTGTTTTTTTCATAACGTTAGTGGGGACGGCAGCTTAGAAAAGAGGCTTTGAGGTAAATTCAAATTCGCTTGGGTAACAAGAGTATAGGAGGAGAGGGGAGCGGTAGGAAAATTGTTACCCAAAACTAACATCTTTTTGTATTGGCATAACTAAAGCAGGCTGGCCAATCGACTACCAGACGCAGATTTTGTTTGGAATTATTTTTGTTTTTCAAAAACTACATTTGAATTCTGGTAGTCGCAAGCTTTCGATTGGCCGGTGCTAATAAATATTAGCAAAAGGCTTTCATTATTTATTGCCAGTTGAACAAAACTTTTCATTCAAATACGCTGAGATCAGCTGTGTTAATTTTAAAATTAAATAAAGAAGTATTCACAGTCTGGACAGTGCAGAAGAAACTGAGGCCACTTCTTTGCAAGTCCGCGTCATTTGTTTATATTTCTTGAAAATTTGTGGTAAGAATGCTTTATGAATTAAAATGTTTAATCCCACTGCCAAAGTTAGATACTGCTATTGGGAAAAGTGTAGGACGTGCCGGGAGCAGACTTTGTTGAGTCCTCACATTGAACTGTATCTAACTGATGTATGTGGTCATAATTGTGTTTGAATATTATTGCATTAGAATATGATTAGTAAGCCTCTGTGTTCCATGAACACTGTTTAACATGCCTGAAGCATTTAATTTAAAAAAGAAAAGAAGAGAAAATCATACCAAAGGAAATGTCGTTACTCCACATTATTTTATTGAGGAAAACTATGTAAATGTACAGTGGCGTATCTGCCATAGGGACCTGAAGTGTGGTCACAGCAAGGTGGGAGTCATGTAAAATTAGGGGCGAGTGCACCTGTAATGCACGCGAGGCTGACCCCATATCACCGTAGGAAAATAATAAATATAATAAGTGATCAGATATAAAAGGCCAGGGTGTCCTTTTGTTGCAGAGGTTTTATTTCCTGTTGCCAGCTGGTAACAGGAAACCTGCGGAGTGAGAATAAAGCCATCAAGTCTCCGACCATTCGTTTATGCTGTCAAAAGATAACGGGAGGAGCTTGGGCATTTTGCGAGATTGAGATTTTCTTCAACTTCATACTGTATTATCATTCTTCAAGGAATCCCAGGTGATGTGTTAAGCATCTGGGTATATCTGACACTTTCGGTTAATAAACACTGGTATTTCAAATCATACTCAGGAAGTTTATGGGGTATGATGAAACGACAGCCCCTCATACACAGTGACTCTCCCTCTTAGATGAATAGAGTGTAAGCTGTGAACATTCCAACAGGAAAGATATATATTGACTTTATAGTTAGTGGACAAAGAGTCCAGATATTTTAGTTGATCTTTTCTGTAAACTATCTTGTCCTCATTTTCAAAGACCTGTCCAAAAGATATGGCTGGACAGGCAGATTAAATTGTACAGAAAAAATATTCATTTTAAAGAAAACTTAACCACTGGTTTTATTCACTTCCTCATAGAAAATTAAAGTGTTTTTATGTTGTGTACCATCATTTCATTTCTCCCCTAGACACTAGGTACATCATACACCAGACACTAGAGCCAAAATAGTGACCGTGTGAGATCTAGGGAGGTAGCGTTAGGTTCCCTGCACATAATTCATCATCATCATTTATAGAGTCAGGGGCCTACATGTGCTTGACCTCTGATAAAAGTTATGTTTTTATCTTTTGGTTGAAGAAGGTGAAGCGTGTTTTAGGACAGTCACTCACAGTAGCGTACACACCAAGTCATGGAATGGTGTAACGTCTGATGATTTTTTTTAACCATGGTTTATTACAATTATAACATCACGTAGATCTAGACGAATACAGTTACATCGAAACAGGAATCTTCATAATGTAGTTAACACACCATACGGCCCTTACACATCCTGGCCTACAAAATCTCTACTCCACATCAGTGCACAAATACTGCATCTACGGCAGTTATATAATAGTCATGGCCTACAAAATCTCTACTCCACATCAGTGCACAAAGACTGCATCTACGGCAGTTATATAATAATCATGGCCTCTCTAAAGATAGCAAACGGCTCACATCATCGCCGTGCTACTGCATAAATATTGTATCCTCCAGATACTCCTCCTGCGCTATAAGATATAATAATGGATCCGTAACTATGGCCTCCTCACAGATAGCAAACGGCTCACATCATCGCCGTGCTACTGCATAAATATTGTATCCTCCAGATACTCCTCACATCAGCGCTGTATTAATAATAATGGATCCTTCTCAAAGATAGCAAACGGGCATCCTCGCCGTGCTACACTCACATAAGCGCTATCATAATCTAATGAGTCCTACCAGCAATTTCTCACTCGACTCCATCCCCGGCAGTCTGCAATAATCTCGCCTTTACTCATTTTTAGCGCTATTATATGACATGTGTAAGTTAATGGATCCTTATCAAAATATTCACAATACTGCTCACCCAGCAGTTTGCAATAATATCACTTATCAACATGTCTTCACATAACACAATTATCCTCTCTAAGGAAATAATGGCCTTACATAAATCATGGCCTCTTATATTCAGCACTGTACAGGCTTACCATCAAGAACAAACACTATGGGGCGACCTCTCCAGATCGATGCCCAAAACTCACTGCCCACGGGAATACACATCCTCCCCCTAAAACAGCTACGAGACCCGGCTGTTAAAAAACACCGTTCAGTCTCACTACTTGCACGGGCTAGCCACAAATAGCTAAACACCCGTATCTCAAAACAGTTCGGAGTGAACAAACCTCCACAATTGAACTGACTAGCGTTCACACGCTTTGTAACCTTACTTCTACTATTACAATTTAACATAACATTAAAGACAATCACGTCTTCAAGCAATGACAACCCATAATCTAATCTGCTCACCTAATATTTTCCAGATCACGTCCCCTTCCATTAAAATTACTGGTAACAGTTTGCCACACCGTCCGGGAAAAAATGATTTATAATTTTTTAGAAAATTTAAGATCCAAAAATTTAAAGGTTAATGAAATTATATGAAATACGTACAAAAATAAACTCCCAAAAATGTAACTGTCAATGAAGTTATGTCAAATATCTCTTTAATTAATTCCCAAAAATTTAAAAAATTAATGAAGTTCTATCAATTACCTACAAAAATATACCTATGACAAGAAAACATAGCACATCTACAAAAATATCATCAATAAATGTAAGATAACGACTAAATCATCCAACATACTCATTCAAACATACCAAAATAAAAATTAATCTAATACAAACGCAAATTAAGTATACATAGTACAAACTAAACAGAAAATAAACTATCGTAAGCGAAAAGACAAAATATGAAATGGGAATATGATAAGCATCAAATAGAATCATAAGATGACATTGAAGACAACAATTCCATACATGTAAAACAAATAGAACTATAAGAACCAATTACATTACCTAAAGTCATATAATTAATTTAACACTACAAAGAATGAAAGTATAAATAGCGTAACACGAAAAAAAAAAGTATACAAGAAGTATGAATTACATCAAAGATGAAACACGGAAGCATAAACAAAATATCAGACAATATTGAAAAGACAACAGCAAAGATGTAAAGAAATGACGAATAGTCAACAAAGAGAGATGACAGTAAAGATGCAAATGTAAAGAAAGTTGGTAACAACACCTAACAATAACTATCTAAATGTAACAACGTATTGTAAAATACAAAAATGCTAAAGTATATTTATATACTAACACAAAAAAGAAAGTTAATGACAAGCACAGCATAATAAGTAATTTAACTAAATTATAAACTTATACATAACTAAAAATAAATTACATCAAATATCACCCAAAAAAAAAAAAAAATTATTAACGATAACACACGTTCCGCATTGACGCATAGTCAAGCGCTAACAACCAAAAAATACATCCAAACATCACAACATTTTCAAAGAATTAATGTCACTACATAATAGTAACCTTAACATACAATCTAGCGCTGGCGCAGAAAAAAAATATCACAATGTCCAAAACACATTTTCCAAAAATTTACAATACAAAAAATGTTTCTTCTCTTTAGGTTAAATAAAAATAGTATTTTTATTTCTAAGTAATATGTAGCTATAATTAATAACTAACAATTAAATTAGCTGAGTAACATAAAAATAATCTTATCTTTAAATAGACACACATCAAAACGTGTAAGTTTTTTTTTCTCTTCTTTTTAAAAAAAAAAAATACATTAAAGAAACGTCCCATTGGGTAATAAACTGTTGAACTGCTTACAAAGTTATAAATATATAAGTGTAATATTATTTATCTTAACTATGTATTATAATCAGATATTTAAATTCTGTAAATGATCACGAGTATCAGCCGTCGCTGTTAATTCTACCCACTTAATTTAATAGGAAATTTAAGTTAATTCTAGCTGACAAAAAAAAATCGAATCGTTTAAATTATCAAATGTCATAATTGAGAAAAAATGGAAACCAAGTTTCAGAATACGTCCTTAACTTCAACGAAAAATCATTAATAATACATACAAGTTATGTTTAAAATTACCTTTCACTAAACAATTAATTCAAATAATCTGTATATAAATATGTTAATTAAACATGGTATCAAATCCATGATGAAAAAACAAAACAAAATTTTAAGTAGTGAATAAACACTCAGGACTATCTATGAAAATGACTATTACATTGTCTCAGTAAATAAGTTTGAGCATAGAAATTATTTAATGCATAATTAAAATACAGTCACACATGTAACAACCAAAACATTATGGCAATCAAATGTTACAAAGATTACATAATATTTCATTAACAACATATGAAGTTCTATACAATAACATTCAGTGTTTGTAAACAGAACAAAAAATAAACAGGACCTTTGAAAAAAAACCAAAAAAAAATTCCTTAGAGGACTTGCGAACATCTCATCAACACGCAAGGTGACATCATGACACGGTGGGTTAACGTACTGTCTAGGCTCGCTTGAATGGATAAATGGTACACAGTGATCTACATCTCTCCCAGGTAATGTAAAATTAGAATGGTGATTCCCCTCGCAAAGTCGCTCGCTGTGAGACAATACAAATGAAAATATCTATTTTAATCCATGGTAAGATTATGAGGAAACACGGAAAAGTTCACTACACAATTACCCGAACTCCGTGGTGTAAGGTTGTGGTCCTCCTGCGATGTCAACAACTCTCGTCACATAGCAGACAACATAGACGTCCCAGGGACAACCTGACCTATAATTCACAGCTGTCAGTGCGGTAGGCTGAAAAAAATTTACTACCTTCACAAGACCGAGATGATCTCTCAAATCTATCAGCATGACAAGCAAAAGCATTTAAGAACCTATTACCGTTCCTATTACTCTGATTGCTAATAATCTTGCTCTTATATGGAGCACAGTTAACCTGGTTGCAATCTGTATAATTTCTTTTGAGAGCATTGTTATTTGCTCTATTAACACCGTTGTACTGATTTAAATCCCAGTTACAATAGTTATTCTTAATACTTCTTCCCAGATAACAATGTCCATCAGATAGAACTGACTTTTTAGCAGGAAAATTATTACTAGACTCATAAACTTTCATATAATTACTTCTGCTATAGTTTTCTAAACTTTTAGAATCACAATGTTGAGATCTGTCACATTTTTTCTTGTTTTTAGGAGAAGAAACGTTTCCTTCATGGAACAAGCAGTAGTATGTTTGTTACTTGTAACCAACTTATCAGATCTGTCAATAAATACGCTGTTGGTTTTTAACACACTGACTTGAGATTTAGCACTGTTTCTTTCCTTATCTACAGGACTGCCTATTACTGTAGAATTCTCTTTGTTGGACTGTCGCCAAGAAACAATATTATTTGAAATGTCATTGGTAGTGCGCTGAAAGTTATATCTTCCCCGAAAAGATACACGTCCACTATTCTCGACCTTAGAATGTGCAAAAAGTGTCTGAGGCTGACCTTTTGCTTTTGTGGTCTGATGATACGAAACTTTCTGTCTATCCCTGTCACCATTGACAGAAGACCACGTATTGCTATTCAAGACTACGTCAAGCAGACCATATATTCTTCTTCTTGCTTCTGCAATCTCAATGTCTCTAAGTGCAATCTGTTCACTTAATCTCTTGCTTAAACTCTCAGCTTTTAAGACCTTGCAGCTTTCCTCTGCTAACAAATTTTCAATCTTAATCAATTTGTCTTTCTCCCTCATTAACTCTTTCACTCTCTCTTTATCAACCCTCTCAATCTCAATATCATGACTATTCGTAAGCCTATCAACCTTCTCTATAGATATGGTATCCTTTTCTTTAATTTGGCAACCACAAATCTCCGTCTTCTCTTGAACTTTTTGAGTCAGATTTCTAATTTCGCCATTTTTTTCCCAATCTAAGCTTCCATCTCTTTAATTTTGCACAATGCCGAGTCTAATTTTGCTCGAACACAAGCAAGCTCAGAATTAGATTTACATAAATCACCTGTAAGTTTAGTCACTTTTTCCTGCAGCTTATTCACTTCAGTAGTACTTTTTAAGCAACTTTCCCTTAGCTCCTGTGTACTCTGTTTTATGTCTCCTATTTGCTTCTCATCCCTTAACTCTTCTTTCTGGTCACTATGGATGCCGTCGAGCAATAACGTACGTATACTCTTCAATATGTTATCACGTTTTATACTAATATAATTGTCCAAGAACAGACGAAGGTCCAAAACCAATAACCTTGCCAGATCCTCAGCCATACTCACATGAGGAATTGACTGAAATCTCTCATTAGCAAACTCTCTTAGAGATCTCGATGCAGAGACCAAAAACTTGTCCATAACATGTGACTCAAGCTCTGGGCCTTTTAATCCCTGATAATCTATTCCTTCCTGAAACAGATACTCTAATACAGGTCTCATATCCTCCGGATCTGTATCAGAATCCATTGTGACTTGTTTACTTAGTCAACCATATATGTCTTAATTAAACTTTCATTATACCAAATCAAGTTTAGATCTCAAATATTGTATCATCAATCCCTGTACATCATCACATTCTATAATTAATCGATATAATTATCGACAACAACAACAATAGTTATCAATAGAATAGGATAGTGCAGATTGAGGCTCGTTGACATGGACAGAAGTGGCAACATTTACACACAACAAAAGCACTTAACTGAAGGTAATCCTGACCCTTTCGCTAACACACTGGATATCACAAAGTTCTGACGTTAAAACTACTCCACTGCAGAAAGGTAGTAGGACTAAGCTCTCTTGTCTTCAGATCTCTGCCACCGTACAGTATGTCCTCAACAATGCATCAGACGACAGGAACCGATCACAGCAACTCCGGAATCACTTGAGGTATACGTGCAGACGAACTCTCCAACATACTGCACCTATAGTTGAATCTGCATATGGAAAGACTGGAACAAGCACTGTAACAATTATGGCATCAATGTCGCTATCAGATAACAGCTGTTTGATATTGAAACCAACTAATAAAGTTAGTTTAGTTGCTACAACACGCCAAGATATGAGGATGGATATGCGCAGTCAGCTGATACCTGTGTACTGTTGAATTAAGCCACGCCCACACAGAGCCAAACATAACAACTTTCAGTGTTCCCACTTGTAAGGACTGGTCCAGAATCTGACCTAATTTACTCTCTTATCACGCGAATGTAATGTGGGTGTTAAGACCCGTTGATTTGGTCCACCACTGATAAAAGTTATGTTTTTATCTTTTGGTTGAAGAAGGTGAAGCGTGTTTTAGGACAGTCACTCACAGTAGCGTACACACCAAGTCATGGAATGGTGTAACGTCTGATGATTTTTTTAACCATGGTTTATTACAATTATAACATCACGTAGATCTAGACGAATACAGTTACATCGAAACAGGAATCTTCATAATGTAGTTAACACACCATACGGCCCTTACACATCCTGGCCTACAAAATCTCTACTCCACATCAGTGCACAAATACTGCATCTACGGCAGTTATATAATAGTCATGGCCTACAAAATCTCTACTCCACATCAGTGCACAAAGACTGCATCTACGGCAGTTATATAATAATCATGGCCTCTCTAAAGATAGCAAACGGCTCACATCATCGCCGTGCTACTGCATAAATATTGTATCCTCCAGATACTCCTCCTGCGCTATAAGATATAATAATGGATCCGTAACTATGGCCTCCTCACAGATAGCAAACGGCTCACATCATCGCCGTGCTACTGCATAAATATTGTATCCTCCAGATACTCCTCACATCAGCGCTGTATTAATAATAATGGATCCTTCTCAAAGATAGCAAACGGGCATCCTCGCCGTGCTACACTCACATAAGCGCTATCATAATCTAATGAGTCCTACCAGCAATTTCTCACTCGACTCCATCCCCGGCAGTCTGCAATAATCTCGCCTTTACTCATTTTTAGCGCTATTATATGACATGTGTAAGTTAATGGATCCTTATCAAAATATTCACAATACTGCTCACCCAGCAGTTTGCAATAATATCACTTATCAACATGTCTTCACATAACACAATTATCCTTTCTAAGGAAATAATGGCCTTACATAAATCATGGCCTCTTATATTCAGCACTGTACAGGCTTACCATCAAGAACACACACTATGGGGCGACCTCTCCAGATCGATGCCCAAAACTCACTGCCCACGGGAATACACATCCTCCCCCTAAAACAGCTACGAGACCCGGCTGTTAAAAAAAACACCGTTCAGTCTCACTACTTGCACGGGCTAGCCACAAATAGCTAAACACCCGTATCTCAAAACAGTTCGGAGTGAACAAACCTCCACAATTGAACTGACTAGCGTTCACACGCTTTGTAACCTTACTTCTACTATTACAATTTAACATAACATTAAAGACAATCACGTCTTCAAGCAATGACAACCCATAATCTAATCTGCTCACCTAATATTTTCCAGATCACGTCCCCTTCCATTAAAATTACTGGTAACAACCTCACACGGTTAATACAGACACGGATTTCATTCTTTTAGAATACCATCATAACCTCCCCAGCAAATCAAACTTTGCTACATAAATTGTGGGCTTGTCCGGGGATTTGAATTTCTCCTAGTACTACATACATTGGGGTCTGGGTTAGCATTAACAACATTCTATTTTTCCCAGGGAATCCCCATATATTATTACCCAAGATTTGGGAAGTGAAGAAAGTGTCAGAACCCAGAATTAATTTAAAACATTTTGAACTTAGTTAGAAACTTAGTTAGTACATTTTGTATTTATCAGGATGGCAGAAATGGCCAAGTTTCGCTCTGCGGCTGTGCAGACTGCCAGGGAAATGAATATGGAGGGACAAATTGTGATTGACTATGTCACCTCAGAATATGATAAATTTATTACTAGGGAAGAACATAATTTGCTGAGGAAAGGAAAATGCAGGTAGAAGAGGCTAGGGAGATTAAAAGGTTACAGATTGAGGCTGAGAAGGAGGCTAGGGCTTTAGAGGCTGATAGAGAGGCTGAGATCAAGAAGCTCCAATTTGCGGAGAGAAAATTGGAGGCAGAAGAAAAACGACTGCAAAGGGAGGCAGAAGAAAAACGACAGGCACAGGTAGCTGGCATCAAGAAAAAACCAGTAGATCAGTATAAGGCTCCTCAAAACCATAATAAATTTGATAACAGAGGTAAGCAGAACTTTGATAGGCCTCGAAATGATTTTAAAAATAAAACCTCACATTTCAGTGACAGAAAGAATGATGAAAGAAAACCTTTTCATCAAGGTAGATGGTATTGTAAACATTGTAGGAAGGAGGGACATGACACTAAGTTTTGTAAAAATAAACCTGCTGGATTTGCTGCTATGAAAATGGGGAACCAGGAAGTAAAGGACAAACCTGCTGGACAGCAGGAACCTTATCACCCCCCAGTTTGTGAGGATGTTGTATGCAATGATGTCACCATTAGGTGCCTCTATGATACAGGTCTAGATTTTGATGCGGTCGTGAGCTCGCACTTGGTGAACCCAGATCAGTATACCACAGAAACAGTGGAGATACAAGGGGCGACCAGGGACCTACCACTCATGAAACTTCCCATTACAAGGATAACAGTGAAAACTCGCTATGTGGAAGGGATAATCAGAGCAGCAGTGATAGACGCACCCATCTACCCTCTGATATTGGGGTGTCGTTATGTCTACTTGGGGAATCCCAAGAGACCTGTAGTCTTGGCAGCAGTCCAGACCCGATCACAATCCAGGAAGGAAGAAGATGAACCTATAAATACTCATCCAGAGGAGATGAGGAAGGCACAGGCTGAAGATAGGTCACTGAAGCCGTGTTATAAGAAACTCCCGAAGAGCCATACTCCTCCTAATAAAGGAGAATTCTATATGAAGAATAAATTGTTATATCGGAAGGCCGGTACTGGTTCAGCTGGTCACGGACAGCTGGTCCTTCCCAGTTCATATAGGGAAAAGGTGATGGAGTTAGGTCATGCTATCCCTTTCAGTGGTCACATGGGGATTAGCGCAACAGGACAGCGTATAGCTTGTCATTATTTCTGGCCAGGGATAACGGAAGACATAAAGAGATATGTAAAATCCTGTCCCGAATGCCAGAGAGTAGCTCCAAAGCATTGGACTGCTCCAGCAACTCTAGGGGAAATGCCCATAGTGGGAACCCCTTTTGAGAGAGTTGCAGTGGATATTGTGGGACCTCTCACTCGGACCAAGAGGAGGAACAGTTACATCCTTACTCTGGTAGACACTTGTTCTATGTGGGGAGAGGCGGTAGCCCTGTCATCAATCGATTCGAAACATGTGGCAGAGGCATTACTTACGATATTCACAAGGTTAGGATTCCCGCATCAAATCATGACTGATAATGGATCACAGTTCAAGGGGAAACTAACAGAAGAGGTTTTTATGTTGTTTCAAGCCAAGCACTTTCATTGTAGTCCGTATTACCCCCAAGGGAACGGCCAGGTAGAGAGGTTCAATGGCACTCTCATTTCTATCCTGAGAAAGCTGGCACATGAGAAACCTGATACGTGGAACCAATACTTGCCCGCCGCGTTGTTTGCGTAATGGGAAGTTCCACATAATTCAAGAGAAAAACATGAAAGAGGGGTAGGAATGTTGATAAAGAAGGAGTTAGAAAAATACGTATGTGGATACTGGACACACAATGACAGAATGATTTACTAAAAATGAGAGCAAAGCCATTCGACATATCCATCTTACAAACTTATGCACCAACTAAAGATCACAGCGAGGAAGAAATAGAAGAATACTATGAAGAGCTACAACACACACTTAAACCAGTCAAATCAACAGATGTGTTGATAGTAATGGGTGATATGAATGCAAAAGTAGGAAAAGGAAAATACAAGAAAATAGTAGGACAGTATGGATTAGGGACAAGAAATGATAGAGGAGACAGACTTATCCAATTCTGTGAAGAAAACCAGCTGGTCATATGTAACACCTTTTTTGAACACCACCCAAGGAAATTATACACATGGAAAAGCCCAGGAGATATAACACGAAATCAAATCGACTATATCATGATAAAACATAGATTTAAGAACAGTGTCACAAGTGCAAAGACATATCCTGGCGCCGACATAAATTCAGATCACAATCCAGTCGTCATCAAAGTAAATATAAAGCTGAAAAGAGCAGGAAACAGAAGACAGGAGGAACCCCAGATAGAAATATCAGCGCTGAAACAACCAGATATAAAACAGAAATATTTAATCGACGTCAAAAATAAATATCAACAGTTATTGACAGAAAGCATGGAGCAGTATAGAAGAGAAAACCCAGAAGAAAAAGCAACCGCAAAATGGGAATGCTTAAAAACAAGCATACAATCAGCAAATACAAATTTACCTAAAAAGGAGTCTAAGAAAAATCAAATTTGGATGACAGATGACATCTTGAATAAAATGACCGAAAGAAAGAAAGCAAAAAACACTCCAGAATATAAAACAATAGACAATGACATACGTACTATGTGTAGAGAAGCAAAAGAACGGTGGATAGAAACAAAATGCAAGGAAATAGAAGACTTGGAAGCAAAGCACAGGACAAGAGATATGCATGAAGAAATAAAGAAATTATCAAATCGGTCACGGTTTGCACAAGGAGGAAGCTGTATCAAGAACAAAAATGGTGTAATATTACTTGATGAAAAAGACATATCAAACAGATGGGCAGAATACGTAAAAGAATTATTCGAGGACAACAGAGGTAAAAAACCATCACCAGATTCTAATGAAGGCCCAAACATTCTCAGATCAGAAGTAGAGAATGCCATTCATATGATACAAAAAGGAAAATCAGCAGGCATGGATAACATAAAAAATTGAAATGATAGAAGCTCTGGAGAGCTTTGGTATAGATACAATCACAGAAATATGCAACGATGTATACAATACAGGATATATACCACACGACATGAAGACATCAGTTTTTATAACATTGCTGATGCGTGATGCCATATGATGATGGATGGCATCCGCATGTCTGGTTTTGTGTAGTGTGTAGATGTGTTCAGTCAAAACAATGTTCATGCAACAATAACAGGGCAATCCACATAGGACGTCAGTAAACTCACGACGTATAAAGTCAATGAGTCTTGAAACAGCCGTTGACGTTTTTCTTCATTATTTATTGTGGACGCCACAGTGACAAAATGGTTACGCAAATGTGTAGGCACATCAAACAGTCATTATCACAGCAACATTCAATACAGCAATAAACGGTAGACAGCATTACAATGATGAGTCAGATGCATGTTATATTTCAAAGTGCTGTAAATGTAGTCAGATGAACAACTCCATCCTTTTCTATAACAGCCAGGAGATAACCAGATGTATGAGATCAGTTCACTCTCCTTAGTTTGACTTCAGCAAGACAGACACGTCTGCCGAAGTATAAATAATGTCCTCAAAAATATCCTCTAGATAATAAAGGTTTTTCTAAACCTAGTTCATTTAACAAAGTAGCAAGTAATGGTCCTTGGTACCTGCATCAACCGATGCAGTACAATGCAGCGACATGTGAGCTGGGAAAAAACATCTCGTGACGACGACTTTCGCAGACAGGCTATGAATCGAAATCGCTCACGACCCAAAATCGATAGAGTTAATGAAAAAGTCAATTTACCTTGCTTTCATGAAATACACAGAAATATCACGCCTCCCGACATGTGGGAAAACACTAGAGGTATTATCTCGACTAAACGAAATATCCATAAGAGGACTACACATCCCTGACAGAACAAAAAAAAGCGGAGATCCCCTCTTCAACGAGGCATCTCTTTCGCCCTTCCAAATCGCTCACTCCCACTAGTGGTGGGCGGAAACCGATCGACCAAACAACAAGACAAGTCATGCGCAGTCCAGCGCAAAAATGACCACAGCTCAAAAGTTAACTGCATTCGATACTAACGCGAGAAGACAAATGCTTACCGAGAAAAGTGACTATAGATTTCAAGCAGTTGTTGCCCTTGCGTTATAAAACAGATATTGAAATAAAACGATGTTGCGAGAATTTATCACGCAACAATTGCCTAAAAAACCAAATGCAACAGAATGTTCAGACTTCAGAACAATCAGCCTGATGAGTCATGCAATTAAGATACTGCTCAAAATCATACAGGAAAGAATAAAAAGTAAAGTAGACAGCGAAATCCAGGAAGAACAGTTTGGTTTTAGACGGAACAGTGGAACAAGAGAGGCAATATTTTGCCTAAGAATATTAGCAGAAAAATATACAGAGGTCCAAAAAAGTATGTATATGTGCTTCATTGACTATAAGAAGGCTTTTGACAGAGTCCATCATGAGAAAATAATTGAATGCCTCGAAGACATAGGTATTGATGGAAAAGATATAAGAATACTCAGTAACCTTTATTGGGAGCAAATTGCCACAGTAAGATCTGGAAGGAATTATTCACCATACATAGACATAAAAAGAGGTGTCAGACAAGGATGTGTGCTGTCCCCCTGCCTATTTAATTTATACACCGAAAAAATTTTCAAACAGATACAGGAAATACCAGGATTGAACATCAGTGGAAGGTCAATAAACAACCTTAGATATGCAGATGATACTGTGTTGTTAGCTGAAAGCGAACAGGAGTTACAAGAACTAGTGAAGCAAGTGAACAGTATAAGTCATGAATATGGACTCGACATTAATATTGAGAAAACAAAAACTATGATAATTAGCAAAACAGACGATAAACCCACATTAAAGATAAGCGTAAATGGGGAAATCCTGGAACAAGTCAAGAGCTACGTATATCTCGGTCATATAATAACAGAAGATGGCAGATGTGAAACAGAAATCAAGAAGAGAATAGGAATGGCCAAAGCTACATTCAACAACATGAAACATATACTGACATCCAAACAGTTATCTCACAAATTAAAACTGAGAATCATAAAGTGTTATATATATTCTGCATTTCTGTATGGTGCAGAGACATGGACGATGAATAAGCATTTGGAAGAAAGAATTGAGGCTCTTGAAATGTGGATATATAGAAGAATGGGGCGTATCTCATGGAAAGAGATGAAAACAAATAAGGAGGTCCTAGAAAATCTAGGTATGAAAAGAGAACTAATGAGGGAGGTGAAAGTTCGACAGCTAAAATACTTTGGCCACATAAAAAGGCATAACACCTTGCAGAAGACCATAACAGAAGGGAGAGTTGAAGGCAAACGTGCAAGGGGAAGACAGCGCTATAAGTGGGAAGACAACATCAAGAGATGGACAGGAAAGAGTCTATCAGAGTGCACCATCAAGACAAGAGACAGAAGACGTTGGAGATCCATTACAGCCAACCTTCGTTGTGGAGATGGCAACTGATGATGATGATGATATTATAATAAGAAAGCTAAGGATAGGGAACTTGCTGTAGGGGAGAAGGTACTTCGTCTATTGCCAGGCAGCAACCATAAACTTCAGATCGGATGGCAAGGGCCATACACAGTTTTGGAAAAGGTATCCAGAACAAATTATAAGATAGACAAAAAGGGAAAGGAAAAAGTCTATCATGTGAACCTTTTGAAGAAATATCTGGACAGACAAATCCAGGAAGGAACACACCTATTGGCCTTGTCTATCGCAACCGAAATGAAAAATGACCCTCTCTCCTTAATCGAATATCCACTGAAACCCAGTGAAACGTTTGCACAGGTGAAGATCAGTAATCACCTGACAAAAGGACAGAAGGAGAAGGTTCAACAGGTCCTTGAGAAACATACAGATGTGTTAACGGATAAACCGGGGCACACAAATTTGTTGGAATATGATATGAAACTACTAGACCCAGCACCTACCTGTATGAGGCCCTGTTCTATTCCGTTCGCTAAGTAAAAAGCTTTGAAAGAGGAGATAAATTATTTGTTACAAGAAGGGATTATTTCTCACAGTGAGTCTCCTTACAGTTCCTGTGTGGTTTTGTTCCGGAAACCATCGGGAGAACATAGACTGTGCATCGATTACAGGAAACTGAATGCTGTCACAGAAGGTCAGGTGGATCCATTACCTGATACTACTCAACTATTTGCCAGGCTGAACAAGGCAAAATATTTTTCTAAGGTGGATCTTAGCAAAGACTATTATCAAATTCCAGTAAAGCCTGAGGTTCGACCTTATTTAGCCTTTAGCACCTCGGAAGGTCATTATGAGTTCAACATGTTACCGTTTGGGTTGAAAAATGCCCCGAGTGTGTTTTCTAGGATGATGCGAAAAATACTGGATCCCCTGAAAAATCCAAGTATTTCGAATTTTATGGACGATATCCTCATTGCTACGGAAACATTTGAGGAACACGTTACCTCTTTGAATATGCTGTTTGATAGACTCAGAGAGGCTAACTTAACCGCTAGGCCAACAAAATGTTGTATTGGTTGTAAAGAGTTAGAATTCTTGGGACATACTGTACATCAGGGTAACATGACCCCTGATCCCAAGAATCTGGAAAAATTGAAAAGAGCACCTAGGCCCCAAACAAAGAAAGATGTGCGATCTTTCGTGTCGTTGTGTGGTTTCTACCAAAAGTACATTAAAAAATGTAACTCTATATGTGCTCCTCTGACGGATTTAACTCGCAAAGGTCAACCTGATACAATAAATTGGTCCGCACAGTGTGAATTAACTTACCAAGAGTTAAAAGAAAAACTCACAAGCAGGCCAGTGTTGCAATTGCCTGACTTGAATCAAGAATTTATCGTGAGAAGTGACGCAAGCAATGTGGGCCTAGGCGCTACATTGTGCAAAGGTCCTCCTCACAAGATGGAGAATTGAACCCAGTCACTTATGCAAGCCGCAAGTTGAACAAGGTGGAAAAAAATTATTCAACAAGTGAAAAGGAATGTCTAGCTTTGATATGGGCTATAAAAAAATTCCAGATTTATTTATATGGCAGGACATTTGTGGTCCAAACGGATCATTCACCTCTCGTATTCCTGTCGCAGGCCAAGCATGAAAATTCCAGATTATTGAGATGGTCTTTATTATTAAAGCCATACTCATTTCTGATTGAATATATTCCCGGCCCTCAGAACGTAGGTGCAGACTTTTTGAGTAGACATTCTTATGATGAAGATCAGAAAAACGCGTAAGACTTCATTGAGCTAAGTTATCTCGCAGATAATAACCTGCAAATGAATGCATGTTTTAGGATGGGAGGTGTGTAGTAAAATCGGCGAGAATAATCGCTCATTTCAGTAAGATTTTAGTCATAAAATGATAATAAATAAACCCGCCCGATTGTGTCTGACTGTGATCTTCTCACACGCCAGCATAGCGCTGAATTTTGTGCCGTGGACAAGCTTAGAACCGACCCCACCGTTTAAACCTCCTTGCTTTCCTTGTGACGTACATTTTTAACATTTTGCCCGATCTGATAGAGACTGTGGCAAGACTTATAATTAACGATTTTGCGGAAGTGTGCCGCCAAACTACTGTCTGAATTAACGTAATATTTTGACTTTAACGCTGGTAATAAGTAGTAATCCTTACATATTTTGGTAGTGTAACACGAGACAATACAAATATTTAACGCCTATTCAAATACCTGCTGCTCAAAACCCCGCTTCGCTTGACACATTATGCCATTTATATATACACGCTGCGGCAAAGCCAACAGAGGCAAACACGCAGACAATTTTATTTCCTCCTCGCGGTAGTATTACTGACGTCACTAAAACAAGTAGTTATTTGAAAATACATGCTAGCGAGAGATGAAAGAGAGGGAAAGATGGCCGTCTTGTGTAAAATTTTTATTTGACGATTGCCGGTGACAAAATTGAAAATCTAAACCATAGTGAAACTGACCATAAAAATCATATGATAGTATAGCTTAGAGTCCACTGAGCAAGAATATGTTTTAAATAATATGGTAGTCCCAGTATTAGCCAAGTTATTGAGAAAATACTAAATGTCTACGGACGCGCGACCAGACAGACTGTTGTTCCTGCTTGTTTTTTTTTTTTCATAACGTTAGTGGGAACGGCAGCTTAGAAAAGAGGCTTTGAGGTAAATTCAAATTCGCTTGGGTAACAAGAGTATAGGAGGAGAGGGGAGCGGTAGGAAAATTGTTACCCAAAACTAACATCTTTTTTTATTGGCATAACAAAAGCAGGCTGGTCAATCGACTACCAGACGCAGATTTTGTTTGGAATTACTTTTGTTTTTCAAAAACTACATTTGAATTCTGGTAGTCGCAAGCTTTCGATTGGCCAGTGCTAATAAATATTAGCAAAAGGCTTTCATTATTCATTGCCAGTTGAACAAAACTTTTCATTCAAATACGCTGAGATCAGCTGTGTTAATTTTAAAATTAAATAAAGAAGTATTCACAGTCTGGACAGTGCAGAAGAAACTGAGGCCACTTCTTTGTAAGTCCGCGTCATTTGTTTATATTTCTTGAAAATTTGTGGTAAGAATGCTTTATGAATTTAATATGTTTAATCCCACTGCCAAAGTTAGATACTGCTATTGGGAAAAGTGAAGGACGTGCCGGGAGCAGACATTGTTGAGTCCTCACATTGAACTGTATCATTTAATTAGAAAAATAAAAGAAAGAGAAAAATCATACCAAAGGAAATGTTCTGTTACTCCACATTTTCTTGTCTTGGAGGAAAACTATGTAAACTACCCACAACTGCAAATCATACTCAGGAAGTTTATGGGGTATGATGAAACTACAACCCCTCCTACAAAGTGACTCTCCCTCTTAGATGAATAGAGTGTAAGCTGTGAACATTCCAACAGGAAAGATATACATTGACTTTATAGTTAGTGGACAAAGAGTCCAGATATTTTAGTTGATCTTTTCTGTAAACTATCTTGTCCTCATTTTCAAAGACCTGTCCAAAAGATATGGCTGGACAGGCAGATTAAATTGTACAGAAAAAATATTCATTTTAAAGAAAACTTAACCACTGGTTTTATTCACTTCCTCATAGAAAATTAAAGTGTTTTTATGTTGTGTACCATCATTTCATTTCTCCCCTAGACACTAGGTACATCATACACCAGACACTAGAGCCAAAATAGTGACCGTGTGAGATCTAGGGAGGTAGAGTTAGGTTCCCTGCACATAATTCATCATCATCATTTATAGAGTCAGGGGCCTACATGTGCTTGACCTCACACGGTTAATACAGACACGGATTTCATTCTTTTAGGATACCATCATAACCTCCCCAGCAAATCAAACTTTGCTACAGTCTGTAAATATCGTAACAGCTTCTGGTGGGTTATCTTCGATTATTTCTAAACTTTTTAGAATTGCTACCATCTCTGCGGTAAAAATCGACGCCCCTTCTGTTTCAACTGTAGCTCTTTTTTATTCCCCATTGTGTTATTACAACTCCGGCACCTAGTTGCCCACTATCACCCTTGGATCCATCAGTGTACACGGCCAGACTTTGTTTAGTTAGTTGATCTATGAACTTTCTACTTATCATTTTGGCTTCCTTATCTTCTATGTTTTATTTGATCTTTTCAGTAAGTGAGTAGTCTATGATTGGTGTTTTTAGTTCCTAGGGTGGTATTTTGCTTCTGTATTTATTACTATTTTCAATTGTGTTTGATCGTTCTTTGAACTGCGTTAGGTCTTCTATCGTTCTCCACCCTGTTGGATATCTATCTTTATTTAAGGGGACGTCCCATAAACTTGGTTGGTTTTTGACAAATGCTTTATGCGCTGGGTGGGTCATTTCTTGTGCTACTTTACTCCAATAATTTATTCTCAGTTCTTTCCGTCTTAGATCAAGGGGAGTGGTACGGGTAAATTTTAAGAATGTTTATTATTCCAGGAACTGTCCTCCCGACGTCCTGTGGTAAGAGTGCATTAGACTTCAGGCTTGACACTCCGTATTACTGTGGCCTTAAGGCAATTAACACATTTTAAAAGCAGGTCCTACTGGACACATTCCTTGCATACTGGTCAAACGACACAAGCAGACTGCCGGTTAGAGACGCTAGCTTGTCCCAAATCGAAACTCACGTCTGCTGTCAATTCAAAGCAGGAGTCAAGACGTCACTTCCTGCAACCACGGGATACCGTGTGTAAACAATATATATCAGGAAGTGATCGAATACAAAACATGATATGATATTTACTCATATCATTTACCCCCCCCCCCCCCCCTGGATTAAAATAATGAAAAGGAACTTTTCATTATTTTCATAATACAATCTTACAAGGTCACTGGAGAAACCATATGACAATATCCAAATACTCAACTGTCATCATTATGATAGCACCTAGAGGCGTGCTCCATAATCGACAATTTAACACACAAGGTGTGGTATTTAGTAATAATATAACTAAACCCATTATCGTTAGCAGACGCTCTTTTGACACAAATGTGAGGTAACTATATTAATTAGAAGGCAGTGAAGAAAAGTCAATATGTCAGTCATGGCACTCACACAGCATACCATGTCAACAAACGCCCTAAGTCGTGTCGGTATGTAAGTCTACCTATCTATCAAATGAAATGCATAATAAGCAATCAAAGATAGAATAGAACAAATGAGGCAGACAAGTTAAAGTATAAGTGGTGACTGTGACAATATGTCAAAATAATTATTAACATTTGTATGTATGCAATGTCATGTGGTGAATGACAATGTTAATGAGATGTCATATGAAGATATATTACTTAATATCTACACATATGAAAGATATCGGTTATACAAGTGGAAGCACCACTGTAATTCACTTCATATAATAATACACTAATGAACCAATGTAATATTCCGAGTGTTATTAAAACTGGTCATGTTAGACCATACACAGTTCTTCCTGTAGAGGTATTTAAACGAATTAAAGTTTCAGTGAGTCAATAGTTCGCACAACATTGTTATTGATCCTTAGTTAAGTATATATGGCGGAAAGAAAATGTTCATTGAAGAAAATCCATTTTCCATCTATGTCGGTTGTCGATGTCTGTCTTCCATGGAATAGCATATACAGCACAGATACTATTGTTCATTCTGTACTTGAGAATTTCATACGTATATGATGAAATGTAATTTCTTGGTTATGTCCCTTTTTGAACTTTGTAGTCAGTAATGTTAGTTACTTCCCTTTTTACACAACGTTTGAGACAGTTAATTAGTGCAAAAAGTTTTGGAAAATGCAGCAAAGTATCTGAATTGCACCGACTTGGATTGTTATACTGCCAAAAGTCATTGTACAACGTGCATGAAGTAACGAAGCATTGTTCTTGAGCAATTGCATTAGACATCATATGACGAACGCTTGAATATATATCTTGATTTTGGATGAACAGTAATTCATCATCATCATGTTGCTTGGCATAGTGTCTATAGTTTTGCAACCGGTTTACGTGCATGACGAAGCAATGTGGTTGTAATATCTGAAGTATGCACTATATGAGTTAAAAGAAGGCATGTGCCTTAGTTCATGATGCTACCTTTGCGAAATAATTCCTGACTTGTCCCAAAGAAAGTAGTGTTATGATTGAGCATCAAAGTTGGATTGAAGCAGCATTTGCGAATACAACTGGCGATAGCGGATGCTTCATGCATCTGGATAGCACATCGGCCATGACGTTCAACTTTCCTGCGATGGGTTTAATCTGGTAATTATAGGGTTGAAGGGCCAGTGAGGCACGCGCTGCTTTAGCATTCTTGAATCTCGCTGTTTTCAGGTAAGACAGTGCCCTCTGGTCTGTCTCGAGTGTAAAACTTGCACCAAGCAGGTAGCGTTGCAGTTTAGAGAAGCAGAACACAAGAGCCAGTAGCTCTCTCTCAATGACTGAGTAACGTTGCTCCGTCGGCGTTAGCTTCCTGCTAACATAAAGTGTTGGATGTAAACAGCCCTTCCATTCTTGCAAAAGCGAACCTCCAATGGACGTTTTGGAAGCGTTTACTGTAAGAGTAAAATGTTTAGAAGGATCAGGCAATCTCAATATAGGCAACTTGGAAAACAGACATTTTAATCTATTTAAAGTCACATGAACATCCTGACTATAAATACACCTATTTGGTGACTCCTTCTTCACCAGTGATGACAACACAGACGTATACTCTGCACAATTAGGGATAAACTTACGATAAAAGTTTAGGAGCTCTAGAATACTTCTAACCTGTTTTTTGGTCTTAGGTATATCAAGGTTTAGAATCCTAGAGATAGTAGTATCATCTGTTTTCAAAAAACCTCCTCCTACTTTATAACCTAAAAATGAAATCTCCTGAAATCCAATCTTAGTTTTAGATGGACGTGCAGATAAATTATGACGACGTAGAGTGGTAAGTAAGGATTGAATACCTTTCAAATGTTCATCCCATGATTGATGAAACAGACAAATGTCGTCGATGTAAGTAATAAGGTCGTCTCTGTCAGAGAAGAGTCGTCTCATCATGCGAACGAAGGTCGCAGGTGCGTTAACTAAACCAAAAGACATATAGTTAAACTGAAAGAGTCCTAATGGGGTTGCGAACGCAGTATAAGGCTTGGATCGTTCCGTTAATGGTACTTGGAAATAGCCTTTAGATAGATCAAATTTAGAAAAAAATGTAGCTGTAGCTAGTCTATCTAATAAAGATTCCAACACGGGTAGTGGTTCCGCATCGTGGATGGTGATCGAATTTAGACGTCTAAAATATATGCATATACGTATAGATTTGTCTTTTTTCCTGATCAAAACCATCGGAAAACTATAAGGGGAATGAGATGGAGAAATGACATTTAATTTCACCATCTGTTCTAGTTCCTCTTTAACCTGACATTGTAAATGTATAGGAATAGGGTAAGGTTTCAACTTAATGGGTTGAAAGTCTGTCAGAATGATATCATGTTCGATTATATCAGTGTGTCCTGGGACATCAGTAAGGACATCAGTAAAAGAACGTAAGATTGAAGTAATCTGTTCTTTCTGGAAAGAAGATAGAGTTGGTGATATGTCAACATCTTTCCAACTTTCAGTAGACAAGTAGTGAAGACTAGGTAATACTAATAATGAGTCATTACCATCAGTCAAATCCGAATTTTCTTCCTGTATGACAGCCAAAGAAGAATGACGACAGACAGATTGATCAAGAGCCTCAAAGACTGGTCTTAGATATGGTGGACGTGTATGAAACTGCTGTAACATATTGATATGAAAAGTTTTTTCTTTTCCCTCTACTGAGACAATATAATCAACATCAGACAGTTTCTCCACAATCCTGTAAGGTCCTCTCCATGAGACTAATAATTTGTTATCTTTCCTGGGTAATAATACGTAAGCTTCATCACCAGGCCAAAGTTGGCGTAATTTGCGGTTTTGGTTAATGAATAACCTCGCCCTAAGCTTTGCCTTTTCAGATGAACCTACTGCTATCTGGCATGCGTCTATTATTTTTTTCCTCAAATTGACTACATACTGATATGAGGTCTGAACCGCCTTGTTCATCTCAGCACCAATTAAAAGTTGCTTTAATATAGACATAGGGCCGCGTGGTCTGGCGCCAAAAACCAATTCAAATGGACTAAAGCCTGTATGTTCATTTTTTATCTCTCGATAAGCAAATAAAATAGCTGGCAGGACTCTGTCCCAATTTTGAGGATATTTAATTGTAATCTTATGTAGCATTTGTTTTAAGGATCTGTTGAGGACTTCTATTTTCCCATTAGACTGAGGATGGTATAAAGAACTAAGGGATCTTTGAATCCCAAACATATCCATAACCTGTTTCATAGCATCTGAAACTGAGTTCCTCTATCAGACAGTATGTTTTCAGGAAAACCTATTCTACTGAAAATCAAAAATAATGCATCAGCAATATCTACCGTGGTGATGGTTTTTAAAGGAATAGCTTCTGGCCAGCGTGTGCACATATCTATGCAGGTCAACACATATTGATGACCTCTGGCTGATGTCACCTTTAAAGGGCCAATAATGTCAATGGCCATCTTTGCGAAGGGACGCAAAGAAATATCAGATGCTTGAATGGGCGCATCATGTTTTGGTTTTCTGGTTGCTACACTTTGGCAGATGGTACATGTACGACAAAATAATTTGACGTCTTTCGTAATTCCTGGCCAAAAAAAATATGACAAACTCTTTGTTTTGTTCTAGCAACACCTAAGTGTCCTGCACATTCAATGTCATGTGCATGTCGTAAAATGAATGGTCCGAAAACAAGCTTTTTGTACCATAATCTGTTTTCTTTAAGGAATTAGCAAATTGATAGTTTCTTACTAAAATCCCATCTTTGATAGTATACCAGTGTTTTTGCACAGTTATCTCTCATTACATCATTCAAATGAGCAATATGAAAATATTTTTTTAAGGAAGTATCATCTTTCTGTCTTTGTATAAAGGTTTCCTTATCAATGAGCTCCATCTGAATAAATTGTCATCATCATTATTCACATCCATTCATTACTTTAATATCATCATTATTTTCCTGTTGCTAATGACCAATCTCATCATCATTATTTTCCTTTTCTTCTTCATCTTCTGAAGTGATATCTTCAGTTATATTTTCAGTGAACACATCAATGACTCGTTTGTTATGATCTTTGTCCATACGCGACTTAGCTCTGGTAGTCACAGCATTTGAAACATAATAAGTGTTGTCTTCCCATATTTCAATATCGTCCTGTGTAATTCATGCAATTTAGGTATGTTTCACCCCAAAATAATTCCAGCAATTGAGGGGATTGTCCAAGAGGCATACCAGTGTTCGTCCTGTAAAATAAGGGTGTGTTTGTGTCTAAAAATACCTCTGCTGGTTGGGTAATATTCCCACAGTT
>JAMPIV010002401.1:0-153215 GCA_024509875.1 Oreohelix idahoensis
ATACATATTGTTATTTGAACCGTTACGAGTGACTTCTTTAAGCTATTCTCATAGAGTGTTATATGTATGTGAGTGTCACAGTGTTGTTAAGAGTAGTGGATTAAATTAAATTGTTTATCTGTCTGTTGTTGTGACTTACACTTCACCATACACATACCCTAGACACATAACGTAGCATCACACTATTCCAGAATAATTCTGACTGAGATAAGAGATATGTGGTAGCAAGTAAGGTTATCTATAATACACTACTTTTAATAGATATAGATACCTTCACAGCTGATCTCAGTCAGTACACTAAGTCCCCTATAAGTATTTATAACATCCCACTTCACCACACATATATTGGGGTCTCGCTCTTGGGATTTTGAATCTTTAACTATTAAAAATATTGGGGGTAATTCACTTCAGGGAATATAAGAATTAAAAGGTATCCTTGGGTGGAATTAAATAAGGTTGAGCTCACGGTGCCTGTTTTGTCCATTAGAGATTGAATTGTTGGTTAGACATTGTATTAAGTTACCTGATAGACAATGGCGGACCTGGCCAAATTTCGATCTGCTGCGGTTCAGACTGCAAAAGAGTTAGGATTAGATGGGCAAGTTATGGTTGCCTATGTTACTACGGAATGTGACAAATTTATTGAACGCGAAGAAAGAAGGTTTGAAGCCGAAAGAAAGTTAGAGGCTGACAGGGAAAGTAAGAAGTTACAATTTGAAGCTGAGGCTGAGACTAAGAGGTTGCAGATTGAAGCTGAGGCTGAGACTAAGAGGTTGCAGATTGAGGCTGAGGCTAAGAAATTGGAGGCAGAAAGAGAAGACAAACGATTGGCTGCAGAAAGGGAAGAGAAGAAATTAGCTGCAGAAAGAGAAGAGAAGAGATTAGCTGCAGAGAGGGAAGCAGAAAAGGAGGAGAAGAGATTACAAAGGGAACATGAGTTACGACTAAGGGAGTTTGAGTTTCAAGGCCATGCTCCTGAAAATGGTGCCAGTCCCTTTGCCTCTGATGCTACGGTTACTCAAGGAGCCTCAATCTCAGCTATGAATTTTCATTTAGATCATTTTGTTGAGAAAGACGATGATATTGAGAGCTATATAAATAGGTACGAACTATTAGCTACCACGTATGGGTTGGAGAGAGAAAGGTGGAGCTTAAAGTTATCTCAGGGACTTCGTGGGGCAGCTTATGAAGTTTTTGCAAAAATGAGCAGAGGTGATCAGGAAAATTATGACATGCTAAAGCAGGCTCTTTTGTTAAGGTATGAAAAGAATGCAGAGTTTTACAGGAAAAAATTTAGGAATGCTAAACTACTGTCAGGTGAAACCTATCACCAGTTCTCTGCACGAATAGAGACATACTTGGAGAAATGGACTTCTCTGGGGAAAACCCAAGATCTTAAGGAAATGGTCCTTATAGAGCAACTAAGAGAGTCCATGGCTCCAGACCTGAGAAAGTTTCTCATGGAACAAGGTGCAGAGAGGCTGGGTGAGTTGCTAAATGTTGCTGAAAGGTATCAAGCAGCTCAAGCAGAGGTAACAGGTAATAAAAAGAAACAGGTGGACAACTTTAGGGCACCACAGAACTTTAATAAATTTGATCCTAAGGATCAAAATAAAGGTAAGCACCAATTTGATAGGCCACGGTATGACAATAAAAATAAATTCCCACAATTCGATGAAAGGAAATATGATGAAAGAAAATCTTTCAACCAAGGAAAAAGGTGGTGTAAAAATTGTAAGATGAACAATCATGACACTGACCATTGTAGAAGGAAACCTCCTCATTTTGCTGCTATGACATCGGGGAAAAAGGAAAAGAAGGGCAAACCTGAAGAATTACAGGAACCATACCACCCCCCAGTGTGTGAAGATGTCATTTGTAATGGTGTCACTATAAGATGTTTATATGATACCGGTTTAGATTACGATTCCGTTGTGAGTTCTCACCTGGTGCAGGCCGATCAATACACCACAGAAACAGTGGAGATTCAAACTGCAACCAAGGATGTAGCTACCATGACACTTCCCGTCGCCCGAATAAAAGTGAAAAACGCGATATGTGGAAGGAATCATAAAAGCAGCAGTGATAAATGAGCCAATCTACCCTCTAATATTGGGGTGTAGATATGTCTTCTTGGGGAATCCAAGAGACCTGTGATATTGGCAACAGTGCAGACCAGATCACAGACAAAGAAGGAGGAGGATAATCCCATAAATACTCACCCAGATGAGATGAGGAAGGCACAGGCTGAGGACAAAACACTCAAGCCATGTTTCAAGAAGTTGCCCAAATCTCATACACCTCCAGGCAAGGGAGAGTTTTATATGAAGAACAAATTGATATATAGGAAGGCTGGATCTGAATCCAATGGTCACGGACAGCTGGTCCTTCCCACTTCATATAGGACTAAAGTGTTGGAACTAGGACATGCGATTCCCTTCAGTGGTCATATGGGAATCAGCGCAACAGGACAGCGAATAGCTTGTCACTATTTCTGGCCAGGAATAACTGAAGATATCAAACGATATGTAAAATCCTGTCCAGAGTGCCAACGAGTAGCACCTAAACATTGGACTGCACCAGCAACTCTGGGGGAAATGCCCATAGTGGGAACACCCTTTGAGAGAGTTGCCGTGGATCTTGTGGGACCTCTCACCCGAACCAAGAGAAGGAACAGCTACATTCTGACTCTGGTGGACACTTGTTCTATGTGGGGAGAGGCAGTAGCCCTGTCATCGATTGATTCTAAACATGTGGCAGAGGCATTGCTCACAATTTTCACAAGGTTAGGCTTTCCCAATCAAATCTTGACTGATAATGGCTCTCAGTTCAAGGGGAAACTAACTGAAGAAGTTTTCAGGATCTTTCAGGCCAAACACTTCCATTGTAGTGTGTATCATCCCCAAGGGAACGGCCAAGTGGAAAGATTTAACGGCACATTAATGTCGATCCTGAGAAAGTTGGCACACGAAAAAACCAGATACATGGGACCAGTACCTGCACGCCGCCCTCTTTGCTTATCGGGAGGTACCCCATAGTTCAACCGGTATGGCCCCGGCAACATTATTGTTTGGAAGGCCAATAAAAGGTCCACTTGAAGCTATGTTAAGAACGTGGACTGATGAAAAGGCAGAGGAAAACATTACATCTTCATACCAGTATGTGAATGAGCTGACCACTCGGTTAAAAAACTGGCTGGAAACTTGCCAATGAAAATTTGAAACAAGCCAGGAAGAAACATGCTGCCTATTATAACAGGAAGGCGAAAGACAGAAATTTGGCTGTGGGAGAGAAGGTACTGCTTCTTTTGCCCGGGAGTCAGAATAAGTTACAAATTGGATGGCAGGGTCCATATACAGTTCTAGAGAAGGTGTCTAGAACAAATTATAAGATAGATAAGAAGGGGAAAGAAAAAATCTATCATGTGAATCTCCTGAAGAAATATTTGGAAAGAGAACATCAGGAAGAGACACACTTGTTGACCTTGTCCATCGCCATGGAGATGAAAAAGGAACCACTTTCATCATTTGAATATCCATTACACCCCTGTGAGACAGCAGCACAGGTGAAAATCAGTACACATTTAACGAAAACTCAGAAAGAGAGAGTGCAACAGGTTCTAAATAATCATGCAGAGGTGTTAACAGACCGACCAGGGCATACAAACCTATTGGAATATGATATGAAATTAATAGACTCCACACCTGTCTGTATGAAACCATATTCGATTCCGTTTGCTAAGGAAAAAGCTTTGAAGGAAGAGATAGACTATCTGTTGAAGGAAGGAATTATTTCGCACAGTGAGTCTTCGTATAGTTCCGGTGTTGTACTTTTAAGGAAGCCCTCTGGAGAACATAGACTCTGTATAGATTACAGGAGACTGAATGCTATTACAGAAGGACAGGTGGATCCATTGCCGGATACAAATCAGCTGTTTGCCAGACTAAATAAAGCTAAATATTTCTCAAAAGTGGATCTGAGTAAAGGATACTATCAGATTCCAGTAAAGCCTGAGGTTAGACCATACCTAGCTTTTAGTACCTCAGAAGGACACTATGAGTTTAATAGATTGCCATTTGGATTGAAGAATGCGCCTAGTGTCTTCTCTAGAATGATGAGAAAATTATTGGATCCTCTGAATAATCCCTGTATAACAAATTTTATGGATGATATCCTTATAGCAACAGAAACATTTGAGGAACACATTGACTCTCTGAACATGCTGTTTGATCGACTTAGGGAGGCAAATTTAACAGCCCGACCAACCAAATGTTGCGTTGGATGTAAAGAATTGGAATTTTTGGGACACACAGTTTATCAGGGAAACATGACCCCTGACCCAAAGAATTTAGAGAAACTACAGAAAGCCCCGAGACCACAAACCAAGAAGGACGTGAGATCCTTTGTCTCATTATGTGGTTTCTACCAGAAGTATATCAAAAACTTTAATTCCATATGTGCACCTTTTAACGGAATTGACACGTAAAGGACTTCCAGATCGCATTACATGGACACCACAATGTGAAATGACTTACCAAGAATTGAAGGAAAAGCTCACAAGTAAACCCATTTTGAAATTACCTGACTTAAGTCAAGAATTCATAGTAAGGACGGATGCAAGTAATATTGGGCTAGGTGCAACTTTACTACAGAAATCAGATGCATTGGATGGGGAATTAAGCCCAGTGGCATATGCTAGCAGAAAGTTGAATAAAGCTGAAATCAACTACTCAACTAGCGAAAAAGAATGTCTTGCAGTAATATGGGCAATAAAGAAATTCAATATTTATCTATATGGGAAGGCATTTAAGTTGCAAACTGACCACAAACCTTTATCGTTTTTTAGCACAGGCTAAGCATGAGAACTCTAGGTTACTCCGATGGTCTTTGCTTCTGGCTCCATATAATTTTAGCATTGAATATATATCTGGAAAAACCAATCTGGGAGCGGATTTTTTAAGCCGCCATCCGTGTGATGAGAATCACCGTAAACCCCAGAAATAATAATAAATTTCTATATGTGTATATGGAATAAAGGACTGACATATAATGTCTGTTTTAAGAGGGGAGGTGTCATGAAATATTCTAATCCACATATATAAATTATTAGGTAAATATGAAGCCTAACAAATAAAATTAATAAAGAGAAGAGCAATGGTAAAATGACAGTGCTGTCACAAGGAATGTACTCGAAATCCCCCTTGTTTTCTGCTTCGTCTGCAAATTGTAACGCTTTCACGTTGATAGTAAAGCTTACTGTATTATTACCCGCCTTCTTCAATGAAACGTGTGCTGTATTTCTTGGAAAAGCATTGAGACGTACTGCGTAATGACCTAAATTAACCCTAACATTAATTATACTGCGTTACCAAAACGAACGAACAGATGGACTAAAGGGATAAAAAGAGAAGGGAGAGGCAGAAAGCCGAACACTAAACCCGCTTCGCGCGATACACAATTACTACCATCACGCGTGTAAGTCTACATGCACTAATTTTTTTTCAGACGGACAGTGATAAAATACACTACCCTTTCCCAGAGTTAGGTTTATAAATCATAACAGACTCTTATTAGAAAAGACAACATTATATGGGTTTACGTTTGAACACATAACAGTACCCAGACAGCACATCTTCTAAACAGGAGATAGAAGAAATTGCATATTTTGAACGCAGCCACGTAGCTCCTTTAAATTAGTATTTTTGGGTTCCTTAGGGTTTGCTGACAAATAATATGTAAAACGTTACGCAAATAGTCCAGGAATTAATAAATTATACCCAAAATAAAATATTGGGGGTGCCTGACAGCATAAAATCATTTCTGCTCATAAAATTTTTTTTATAACGTGTTTGAAAAAACCTTACGTTACATAAATAGCCTACCATGTAAACTCCAAATTGATTGGAGCGCAACAAATGAAAGCCTAACCACGATTGGTCGGGTTATAAATACTATCTTGGTTGTTAGGGGAGACGGGAAAAGATAACATTTTTTCAAACACTTGTCGAAACGTGGCTCATTGGCCAGTCTCGCTGATATACACACTTGGGAGCGTTAGTTCGAGACCACTAATTCAAATAAGCTTGATAAAGCGACAGTACGTTGAAGCCAGCTCACATTTTTGCTAAAATAAAAGCCTGGAGCATAGGCAGAACGGAATTTGTGCCAGTTTGTGCCAGAATTCATTGCTAATCAACGTATCTGTGTTTATTTCCATGAAATTGTGGTAAGCTTGAACCATTCAGTATCTTTTAATGAAAAATTGAATGTGAATTGTTGATTTATGCCTGTATATATATGTGTAGTTCAGTGGCAAACGTGAGGTAAAGCCTATAATGCTCCAGCCTGAACAGAGGGTGTCGGAGAGAAGTAAAACGGCATGGAATGGCCAAATAGTACACTGACACCTGGATGATGGACTAGAAAGAAATAATGCTGGAAGTGCAGAGGCGTAGTAACCATTAAGAAGGGTAATACTGGAATAAAGTATTTCAAATGAAGCTGACTGTTGGCCTAACGCTCTGAACGCAATGTTTGTGCTGTATTGTGATCAGTGTAAAAGAGAATATAAATTAGTTATGAAGTAGAAGGTACATCCTTCTTGATTTCAGGGACAGTGGTCTTGATGGTAGTGAGCAGCATCTGGTCAGAGATTTGCTGAATCCAGAGTCGGACAGCATACTCCTTGGTCTTTTTAGCTATCAGTGAGGTGTCTCCTGAGCCCAGAGGAGAATTCGAGCAGAGGAGTCCTTTCCTGCCGCCATCACGCCAGATAAGCGAATTGGCCAGCTGAGCTCAACATTATGTCCCCTCATCTTGAAATAACTTTATAAAAATACCATTCAGAGGGGAATTTACTTGTCTTAAAATCAGGAACTGTGAACATCTCCAATAATAGTCCCTAAAGACAAACTATTGAAGTCATGATGACCAATACCAACAGAGCTTGAACAAAACAAAACCAGTATTACCTCATTTTACTACTACACAACTGACACACATAGAACATTTGTACTAATATATGTCACTACAATATTCATATTAAATACATTCTGTACATAACTTGTAATTTAAATTGATTGTGATTCCTGGTTCCCTTGTAGTTGAATCAGGACACATATTCATTCATGCTAGTAATGAATACATATTGTTATTTGAACCGTTACGAGTGACTTCTTTAAGCTATTCTCATAGAGTGTTATATGTATGTGAGTGTCACAGTGTTGTTAAGAGTAGTGGATTAAATTAAATTGTTTATCTGTCTGTTGTTGTGACTTACACTTCACCATACACATACCCTAGACACATAACGTAGCATCACACTATTCCAGAATAATTCTGACTGAGATAAGAGATATGTGGTAGCAAGTAAGGTTATCTATAATACACTACTTTTAATAGATATAGATACCTTCACAGCTGATCTCAGTCAGTACACTAAGTCCCCTATAAGTATTTATAACATCCCACTTCACCACAACTCCATGGGTGATGGACTTGGCCTGTAAAAAACTTTCTTTCTTGGTGCTAACTGTTGGTGACCTCTAGTTTCGCGAGGGGACTGGAAGACGCTGTTTATCTTTGCTGGCCGCTTCGAAGTGCGAAGTTCTACCTAGACCCAGAAATAAACCATGGGACGAAGTCACGTGAGGACAATTGATCCCAAGGCGTGCTTCTCCGGCGCTAGAATTGGCTTTAAATCCGGTTTTGGCTGGTTGACTGTGGCTTGGCTGAGTGCCCCGTTTAGGCACAAAAAAGGCGGGTGATATGGAATTCTGCTATAGGCATGCTGGGCGGTTTTGAGATTTTGGAAGCCGCAATGCCCTGACTGGTAATCCAATAGGCGAGTAGGAAACTACTACTGCCATAGACGTTTCAGATTGTTGCGTTGGCTCATTTCACAATGCGTGAGCTGAACTCCCGTGAGAGGGAAATGGCGTTGACAAAAGGTTGTTGTTCCAGGTATGGCTGTGACACTCGTGGGGCTAGATATCCTCAGAATCCCTCTAGATCGAAGAGACGGTGACATTCTTCGTCTGACTGGAAACTAGACTAGCAATTCGGTATCCCCCTGAAACTGAGACCGAAAAGAGACACCCTTTTACATCAAGCAAATAATAAATCACACTAACTTTATACAGAAAGTTTCGCTCCACTATGGGATTAAATTTATTGTAGTTATTGCTATGATAGTTTAGGGCTGTCTTTAACCATGTCTCCTGTTCCTTAAAAATATCCATTATCAACACGCGCCCGCATAGACTTAATATCTTTTGCACACCCAGGTACCTGTCAGTAACTGTTCTGACAGCAACAATCTACTCCTCTTCTCCCAATCTCAACATACAGCTGAATGGATATGCTTATTCATCTTACAACATTTAGTGAATTTACATAAACAGATTACAGCATGTGACATTACAAAATAAGTAATATGTCCCTTTGGGAAAATATATTAATATTCCACACAATGAGTACAAAGAGAATGCAATGTTCTTGCTATAATAATACAATTGTGGCTGAATCATAAGATATAATTATATCTATGCCTGGTGACTGCTTTCTGTGAAAGTTATAGACTAGTGCCTAGCCACACAAGTAAGCATAAAATGATTCTCCCTTGCCACTAAAAATATCTATCAAAAAGGAATAAGTGACTATTTCCTATAATCCAGAGTTATTACCTGCATCTCACTATTCAGTTTTTAAGTGAACAATCCACACCTGGCATTATCTTACAGAAATGACAGTTAATTTTGCTGACTCTTAACCCAATGGTAAGCATTCGTGGACTGATTCTACGCCTAATATCTGTTATTGTAAGTTTAACATTTAACCCATGATAAACCGTAACAGTTTAAGCACCACTTAATAGGCCGTAGACAGCGCTACCTTATCACTGAATAAATTACTAGGAGAAGTCCTCAGAAATGAATTCACTTCCCTAACAGATATATATAAAAGCTAACATGAATCTAATATAATAATTATAAGATATGTTTACTCACCCCGAGAAAATGCCAAGAAATAGGCCAAAAAACATTTAGTTCTGTGTTAATGTTTGCCTTATTTCCATAATGGTCTATCTCGGGCCAGGAATCTTCTACGAGTGTGTTTGACGTAGTAAAATTTCAAATCTTATAGCTTACAAAGGACGCTCCCCCCCGGACACCTGCCTAACCTGATTCTACAGATGTATTGGCGTAATGCGTAATACCGGGTAATACACAGGTTTCCAGAAGCAACAACTTTGCGAAAATTCCCCCAGAGAGACAATCATAATATATGTGCTCTTTGCTCATCTAAGGGCAAACAACAAAGACTAGCAGCGGGTTTATCTCCCCCTGTTTCAAGGATGCATAATATTATGATCACTAGCAGCGTTCTGAAGGCCAAACACCGGGACCCTTTCGCTCGTTCAAACACTTTACGCGTAAGAGAAATTCTTCTGATCAGGCAAGCGCCAGGTGCGTTTGATGTAATATTACCGCTGCGCTGACCGTTTCTGACCAGTGGGGGATTTCCACTGAAAGCCTGAACGTAAACACCTCGGGTGGGGTTTGAGAAGGAGAAAATGAAAGAAAATGAGAATACAAATGATTAGGAAAACAAAACATTAAAATGGCAAAATAAATTTCTGTCTACGTGACAGTCTCATTCATTTTACTTCAGGGGACACATTTTCCCCCTCTCATTTATTGGTACATGTCTCATTCATTTTACTTCAGGCGACACATTTTCCCCCTCTCATTTATTGGTACATCTATCATTTTAACGCAAAAAGTACTAGGTTCGAAATACGGTAGCGTCGCACGCTAGTCTACCCAGATGTAAATGAATACCTGACTCGGCTCTTGAGTTAGGGACAGCAAAGGCATCGAGAATAGGAACTTGTCACCCTCACCTCTCGAAACTGGACCTAGTGTAGTGAAGTCTCTAACTCTTCACTCCCCTTCGGCAGACTTAACTATGGGAATACCTTTACCCTATTTTATCTGGACAAATCTTAACTTTAACAAGATATTTCTCACGTTATAACACGATACTTCAGCTTAGATATTATTTTTGTCCATATATATGTTTATTACACAATAAATCGTTATCGTTATCAATATATTTCAGCTCCACGTATCGCACAGGTTATCAACTAATTCACACTAAGTCTTTCTGTTCTGTGCCATTCATTCACAGTGCTTCCATGTCTCTTCCATATCCGCCTGTAGTTCTCTTCGTGTGTTTTCTTTTTATGTCTCTCTCTTTTTCTCTTACCATAAGCATTTACCAACAAGGACTGCCTTGTAATGCTGTCAAGGGCTTTCTTTTAATGTGTGTCCTACCTACAGCCAGCGTCTTCTCCTTACGTTTTGTTTCACTAATGTTTGTCTGGTTCTTCCATCAGTGATTTCATCATACAATTTCAATCCCACTATTCTACGCAAGTACTTTTTAAAATATAAAAGCCTATATCTTTTTAGTTGTCATTTTTGTTCATGTTTCAAAGATATAACATATGGCTACTTTCATATATGAGTTAAAGATTCTTACTTTTGTTTTGGAAATATATTGTTTTTGACTTCCGTATATTTCCCAACGCAGTGAATGCTCATCCAGTGGCGTGTAAAGGGGGGGGGGGGGGGGGCGAGGGGGCTGTCCGCCCCGGGTGACAGCCAGAAAGGGGGTGCCATCTGACACTATTAATACAGTACTTCGTGTTAAAATGGTTCTTACTGTTGTGTTTCTTTATTGGGGCAGGGGGTGTCATAAGTTACAACCGCCCCGGGTGCCTAGTACTTTAGGGACGCCTCTGAGCTCATCCTGCCTTTTTGTATTTTTTATTTTAATATCATTGTCTGTTCCACCATCATATTCTTCTTCTTCTTCTTCCTCGTTCGCCTTCAGACTTCCACATTTATGACTCTAATAAAGGCAGTAGTCAACCCAAGACTCCCAACATCTCCAAACAGTTTTTCGTTGACAGAAGTGGGTTGTTGCCATATGCTACTCCGTTCATTACTGTAGGTTGGGCAGTTTTGCAGCAGGTGTTCGACTGTCATTGGGCTGGTACCGCAGGTGCAGAGATCTGTTGCACCAATTTTGTATTTGTGGTACAGATGGTATCTCAATCTGTTGTGACCAGTGCGTAGCCGAAAAATGATGACCTGTTCTTTTCTGGATAGTTGATGATATGCATCAATTTTCAAATGTCCCGGGTGCTCTGTTTCCCATTTGGACTTGAATGTAGCCTTTATAGTAGTCTTTGCCGTTGCGTAAGTTGTCTCTATATCATTTTGTTGTAAGGCACCTCCTTCCTTAGCAAGTCTATCTGCCTCCTCATTTCCTGGTATGTTGCAATGGGCTGGTATCCACTGGATAGTGCACCATCATATAGATATCGCTGTCTTCGATCCACATAATTCAAAGTCCACAATTGATTCATAAAAATAATTTTGTTGCTGGTGATTATGAAAACATTTACTTTAGTAGACTTGTCATCACAAGCAGACTTAAAAGTTGGGGATAAACAAGAAATACCTAGAGCAGGATTTCTTGCCTTGTGATTCACGAACCCCTTCAGTGTCCACGATTAGATTTTTAGGAAGTCCGTGAACATAACCTAACATACTTAATTATTTGTAAATATACTTTATGTACTTTTTTTTCTAAGAACAGGTTCATAGCATTCATTGGGCAATCAAATGGGTCAAGATATCAGACAATTAAAGGGGTCCATGGCACAAAACAGGTTTAGAAACGCTGATTTAAGTGTACTGCGAGCGCCCAGTTTTGATCTTTTACCTGTATCATGTCATGAATCGGCCTCAAATACTAAATGACTAGGATATTCAGATCTACTGGTCGGGGCTAGCACATATACTTTTTATTGTGAGCTGCTGCATGTTTACCATGATTTTTTTTAAACAGCTCGCCTTTAAAAAAAAATCTAGTCTAGATTATTTAGACCCAGAAATCTGTCAGTGAATGTCTTTTATAGCACGTTTCACTAGCTTTGCCCTCAAACAAATGTAATTATCTGATTGTCGTGAAATATTCTAATCCACATATATAAATTATCAGGTAAATATAAAGCCTAACAAATAAATTCTAATAAAGAAAAGAGCAATGGTAAAATAACAGTGCTGTCACAAAGAATGTACTCGAAAACCCCCTTTGTTTTATGCTTCGTCTGCAAATTGTAACGTTTCCACGTTAAATATAAGCCACTGCATAAATACAAGCGTTTCCACAACACATTAAAACGGGTATTGCATTTCTAAGAAAAACATTGAGAGGCAAACTGCGTAATGACCTAAATTAATCCTAACATTAATTATACAACGTTACCAAAACGAACGAACAGATGGACTCAAATAGAAAGAGAGAGGGGCGAATAAAATCAGGAACGCATGCAAAATTAAACACGCGTCTCGCTATTAATGCCACCCCCAACCCGCGTAACGCGATACACAATTACTACTATCACGCGTGTAAGGCCACATGCACTAACTTTTTCGGACGGACAGTGATAAAAACACTAACCTTCCCAGAGTTAGGTTTTAAAATCCTGAAAAACGCTTAGTAGAAAAGATGACAATAGATGGGTTTACGTTTGAAAACATTACAGTACCCAGACAGCACATCTTCGAAACAGGAGGTAGAAGAAATTGCATATTTTGAACGCAGCCACTTAGCTCTTTTAAATTTGTATATTTGGGTTCCTTAGGGCTTGCTGACAAAGAATATGTAAAACGTTACGCAAATAGTCTAGGAATTAACAAGTTATAATCAAAATAAAATAGTGGGGATGCCTGACAGCATGAAATCATTTCTGCTCATAAAATTTTTTTATAACGTGTTTGAAAAAACCTTGCGTACGGAAATAGCCTACCATGTAAACTCCAAATTGATTGGAGCGCAACAAATATAAGACTAACCACGATTGGTCGGACTATAAATACTATCTTTGGTTGTTAGGGGAGACGTAGGAAGGTAAAATTTTTTCAAACACTTGTCGAAACGTGGCTCCATTGGCCAGACTCGCTGATATAATCACTTAGGAGCGTTAGTTCGAGACCACTAGTTCAAATAAGCTTGATGAAGCAACAGTGCGTTGAAGCCAGCTCATATTTTTGCTAAATAAAAGCCTGGAACATAAGCAGATGGGAATTTGTGCCAGTAATTGTGCCAGAATTCATTGCTAGTCAACGTATCTGTGTTTATTCTATGAATTGTGGTAAGCTTGAAACATTCAGTATCTTTTAATGAAAATTGAATGTGAATTGTTAATTTATGCCTGTATATATGTGTAGTTCAGTAGCCAACGTGATGTAAAGCCTATAATGCTCCAGCCTGAACAGAAGGTGTCGGAGGAAAGTAAAACGGCATGGAATGGCCAAACAGTACACTGACACCTAGATGATTGACTAGAAAGAAATAATGCTGGAAGTGCAGAGGCGTGGTAACCATTAAGGAGGTTAATACTGGTATAAAGTATTTCAGATGAAGCTGACAGTTGGCCTAACGCTCTGAACCCAATGTTTGTGATGTATTGTGCTCAGTGTAGAACTAGAGTATCAATTAGTTATGAAGTAGAAGGTACATCCTTCTTGTTTTCAGGGACCGTGGTCTTGATGGTATTGAGCAGCACCTGATCAGAGCTTTGCTGAATCCAGAGTCGGACAGCATACTCCTTGGTCCATTTAGCTATCAGTGAGGTGTCTCCAGAGCACAGGGGAGAAATCGAGCAGAGGAGTCTTTTCCTGCCGCCATCACTCAAGATAAGCTGATGTGGCCAGCTGAGCTCAAAATTATGTACCCCCATCTTAAAATAACATTGTAACATAAACTTAAGAGGGGAAGTAAATTGTTTTAATATCAGGAACTGAGAACATCTCCAATACTAGTTCCAAATAAGACAAACTATTGAAGTCATGATGACAAATACCAACAGAGCTTGAACAAAACAAAACCAGTATTACCTCATATTACTACTACACAACTGACACACATAGGATACTTTTAATAATATATGTCACTACAATATTCATATTGAGAAATTCTGTACATATAACTTGTAATTAAAATTGATTGTGATTCCTGGTTCCCTTTGTATTTGAATCAGGACACATATTCATTCATGACAGCAATGAATACATATTGTTATTTGAAAAGTTATTAGTGACTCCTTTAAGATATCCTTGTAGAGTGTTTTATGTATGTGAGTGTCACAGGGTTGTCAAGTGTGGTGGAATAAATTAAATTGTTTATCTGTCTGTTGTTGTTATGACTTACACTTCATCATACACATACCCTAGACATACAACGTAGTCATCACACTATTCCAGAATAATTCTGACTGAGATATATATATATGTGGCGGCAAGTAAGGTTATCTATAATACACTACTCTTATTAGATATAGATACCTTCACAGCTGATCTCAGTCAGTACACTAAGTCCCCTATAAATATTTATAACATCCCACTTCACCACACTGATTAACCGTCAAACGTATTAATGCCATTTTTTGCATACGATGTTATATTGGGTTAGACCCAACAAATATATACTTTATATCTGTGCATCTTGTCTAGTTCCCATAAACGGATGAAATCCTTTGATCTTTGTCGGCATACTAATTATTGTGTATCGAGAAAAGAAATTTTACCACTTCAGTCACAGATTCTGTGAATTGATTAGGCATAGGCGTGTCTACTATTACAATAATGTGGCCATCACATTTGCATATGAATACCTGTTGAAGATGATTTTTTAAATGATCTTCATGCGATATACTCGTGACATTGTTTGTCATTGACATTTAGTGCGCTACCAAATTGGACCTTCATTGATCTAATTATTTCAATTGGTATCACCTCTTTGCGGTTCATAAATATCATAATGGAACGTTGCTCCTCTAATGTGCTTGTAAATAACGGTAAGGTCATCTTTAAAGAAATTACACTTCATCCGAATCATAATCAGATGTCTCTGAGAAATTGATAATCAATCTCGGCTGAATGAAGGACAAACCATCATTCTTCCAATATTCCTCTTCCTCTTGTAACACATGGTTCTCACATTTCTTCCAATAATCCATGGCTATATTGGAGATGGCGGCTTTTGTAAGTATTTCAACATCTTTTAATTTGAACGTTCTATTTTCTGTTGCTACCTAATTTTAGCCCAGACTAATTCTATTGGGTTTAAGTGTGAATGGTAAGGAGGCAATCTTAAACATCTGTGACCATGTTCTTGAATTGCCTTGTCTATGTGAAATATCTTTGAATGCTGTGTCTTTTTTACAATTCCAAGTAATTCAAGCGTCAGGGACATTTCGTTGAATGGAATGTTGTTTTTGTTCAGCCAAATCTTTATTACATCTTTAGTACTTGATGAATTAGGAACTTTATCTTCTGGTGCCACGACGTTGTGATATGAAGCATTGTCCATTATCAAACACGACGGTCTATCCAATGAAGGAAGTACATGATTCACAATCCAATCTTGAAATATCTTGCCATTCATCTCTGTATGATAATCCCTATTATCTGTGGATTTTGAAACAAATATGAGTTCAGTATTATTTATAAGCCCATGATCGCTGCTTCCTGCATCTGCAATTATTAGGCGCTGTTCTTTGCTGCTTGGTACTAGTCTCTTAGTTGTCCCATTAGATGATTGCCATTCTCGTTCATTACTGTGGTGCGCATTGATCCAAGTTTCATCTAAATACACAAAATCATAAAAATCTCTTCTCATTTCTCTGACCTCGCGTAAATATTTGCTTCTCATTGCAACTATATGAGGCTTTTCACAAATAAGGTTTCTACCACCAACATATTTTCTAAAAGTGAATCCCAAACTCCTAATGGTCCTCCATAGCGTAGATTTGGAAATATCAATGTCATTATTCTTTCTTAACCAAATTTTCAATTTCCTTAAAGTCACTGCCTCATTATTGTAAAACATATTGCAAATTTCTCTGCGGAGCAATTCTCTGTCAAAATTATCCACCACTCTTGGCCTAATTTTCGTGTGTAAAACACTGGAATTAGAAATTTCAGATGTCGCTATCCAGCGGTGCAATGATCATTTGCTTATCCCCAAGGCATGAATAGTCCTCTTTTGTGGGTTTGAAATAGAATGATAAAGTTTTCCTCGAGTAGCTTCATTGCAGAAATACTTTAAAAGCCTATTTGTGATTTGCTGTAATGTCATAAAATGTACTCGCAGACTCATTTTTCCTACTTAACCACACAATACTTTTTGTAGACACGCCACTGATTGACAATGTGTGAGTAACACCGGATATAAACTGTTCTATGTTCAAGAAGTGCAATTTCACGCAATTTCACGCTAAAATCATGCCAATTGTTTGATAAACCAATGTTGTGCAAATGATGTCGTATAATTTACTGTAGACATTTCAAAATGTGTGTGTGTAATGTTTGTTGGCAAGTAGACTTTTGATATTATATCGCAAAAAAATAAAAATTGAAACCAATGGCTGCATTTTAATGAAAAACGTAATTCATAGGGTCTATACCATTTCAAATTGACACACAAAATTTCACTTTTATGCGTTATATATTCGCTGAGATATAGCATTTTGAAGTTGGGCAAAGCTAGTGAAACGTGCTATAGAAGCATAGACCAATAATAATGGCAAGCTTTTAATATTTTTGTATTTCTCACACTATCCACAAATACAGTATCTTTGACCTTCAGTTCTGACACTGTGTTTTTGCCCCCTTCGATTAAACATCAGTCTCCCCTTCAGTGTCTTATTCTCATGTGGGTTTTAAATAAGTGCGTGGAAGAGTTCTATAGTTTGATCCATTCAATCATTTCCATGTTCACTTCCTATGGAATATGGAGACATCGCTGACACAACTATAAATATATTTTCGTGCGTGGCTTCACTAAATGCGTTAAGTAAAACATGAAATTTGTGCATTTAAAATGTGCAAGTTTTATTACTTTTTAATGTATACATTTTTATTTATACTTTTTGTATTACGTGCCATAATAAATAATCCACAACTTGAAACAGTAGACGTGACACCGAGCATCCCACTTGTCATTTCTTGCTCTTATGTCCCACTGCGTTGGGAGCCGCGCTGGTGTAATGGTTACAACGTTGTACTGGTGACCAGGTTTTCAAAGGTTCAAGCCCGGGCGTCGGCGCTTGAAGGAGTGTCAACGACCGGGATTTTGACTGAATAATCTGAACGGCTCCTGAGATAAACCCTCTGTGGATGGGAAGGAGCGAAGCTCCTGACCGGGTTGGAAGAAAGTCCTCAGGTTCCCCAGCCTCGCAATGACATGTCATTGGGCCGAAGGGCTGAAAGCCCAAGTGCCGCTGGTTAAGAAAAAAAAAAAAAGTCCCACAGCGTAAAAAAGAAAAAAAGAATTTGCAGCTGTTTGACCGTGAACCTTCACCTTGACCTCAGAACATTTTCTGTATTGTTGAAACACATAAGGCATGCGTGTAATGTAATCCACCTTCATTAGAGCGAAACCTCCTTTTCAACCGCCCTTAAGTTTGCTCGTTCGCATACTGACGACTATGACCGGGTAAAGAAATCTGACGAAAAGAGTGCTAGAACAGAAATTTCTGGTATCTCAATAAGTATATACCTTTGCTTTTCGATACGGGAAAGTAAATTTCGATCCCTAGGGGAATCCCAGCTTAGACAGACCTGGCTATTCGGAGTATGGAACGGCTAGAGTCAATAGGATAATATCTCCCAGCTACTCTTATTGGCAGAATGTGGAAGATGCTTTACTATACTGAAGAACAAATTATTTTCTGTTTTTCAGTGCATTTGGTAGCAATAATGAAAGTTATTCCTAAAAGTTACTTACTTATTTAACCATTTGATTGCTTTTGTCGACGATATCAAACTACAAAGTGATTTAGCCGTACGATAAATATAGACACTTTGTTTTGCACTATTCAACAGCTTTAGAACAGATAAATGCAATCTTTACAAACACAATAAAAAATGCCTTACCAGCTTTTGTATAATGGTGTTGACTTGAAAATGTTCTATACCGGTATAAAAACAAAACCCACAGATATGTATACACGGATCTTAATACAAAGCAGATATGAGGGAAGTGAACAATCAGGATGACACAGGTAACTTCTTTTTTTTATTTTTTTTTTAAATAAAGTTTTGCCTCGTTTTGGCAAGGCGCGTCCTGTTCAACCTAGTCGGTTATATTAGGGCGCATGTCCAAATATATAAGACCCCGTAGGTCTGGGGTTAGTATTTATTATTATTGACACAGGTAACAGATATGCTTGCGTTAATCTAAAACGTGACAGTATTTTAAAATTACTGCATACCTTTAACTTTAAATGGGAATCTATTAACTGTCTATTGTCAAGTTCGTGTAAACTTTAGCTCATTTATTCGCATACCTCTCTATCTATATTTCTTTATCCTTGGAGGCACCTTGTTCCTTGGCAGCTGGGCATGCCAGTTCTAGCTCAAAGACCTAACTGACCTTTTTTTGGTCCGGAAAACTCGTTTTATTACAGAATCTCCAAAGATGGGCGGAAGCTGTCAGTAACTTATTTAAGTTTCTTATTTGGGCGAAAGGCAGACCCATTTTTGTTTTAAAGTTTGACATTTCTTTAAACAGTGCTCCAGATTAACCAGACTTTATAGAAAGTGTAAGCTTCTTGACTCTGTAAGTAAACATCTCGCGTGTAAGTAACTGCGAAGTTACTCTATTTCTACATGCAAATCAATTTTGAGTTGAATTTTCGTCTAAGATGTATGCCAAATTTAGAAGTGACATACACAAGGTGTAGGCTGGACGCGTTCTGTTGTCGTAAACAAGCAACAGGTGTTTGCAGAACCAAGTCACTAACTAGGATCTTAATGGCGCAGGATTGTTTGACAGGATGACCGGTCTTAGAAAGTGGTAAGCTGCTTGCTCCAAATGTGTACAGCTCAAACAAGGGTGATACTTTTTTTTGCGACGAGATCTTATCCACAGATGAACCCTATCCTTAAATCAACTTACGTGACCGGAAGTTGGGGAGAGCAGATGTAAATCCTGCTCACGTTAATAAATTGTAAAAAAAAAACAATCAGAATGGTTTATTCTTCTACTTCTTTTAGTGAAATTACGGCTGGAGTAGGCGATTGTGTATGCTCACAACTCCGTGTCTTAGTGCTGTTTATCAGTTCAATTTTTTTAAACTATATCTTGTACCATGATGTTCAATTGTCTGGTATTCTCTGTTGGACTCAAAGGTGTTTAGAGGAAAAAAAAACAGATCCTTCATAGATCAGGTAGCCTCAGTGCGCATTATTGTTGCACACAGATAGGAACTGAACGAACCACTTGACATCGTGTTGTGGACTTTCAACATTTGATAGACAATACTCTGGAAACTGAAGATACAATGTGGAGTCCCCCTGTCGTAAAATACAATCTGTATGTACAACACGCCCACATATGGTCTCGCAAAATTCCCCCCAGTTAGAAGACTAGTGACCACCTTTATAAGAATAAAATAACATAAGAATAACATAAGGAAGTTGTGTGGAGTTATTGTTGTTCGCGCCGCCAGAAATACTAGCTGTTATAACTCGGTCTCTAAAGGGTTAACGCATAAAAACGATCGTTAGACTAAATGCCAATATGACGTCACAGACTTGCACGCCTTACCCAAAACATACGATGAAGGTTAGAGATATTTGCATATTGGGTCAAAAGTTTGAACGTGTACTACCGCATTGTTGTGATTTTCTTGGAAAAGTGAGAGAGAGAGGGGGAAATAGTACGGAGTCCTTTTTAAACTATCGTCTGCATTTTTGAAACTGAAACTAACTGTCCAAATCGAACGATAGGAAAAATAAAGACTAAAAGACGATTAAAATGCTACTAATTAGTTATTAAATATATCATATTCTTTAGTCTAATATCTTATCTTACTGTAGAAAGAAAGATATATTATTGGCATAAATATAGAGGAAAGACGAAAATGGTAAAAATAATAGACAGAAGTGTGAAACCTTATGTATTTGATGACAGACGGTAGACGAAGTAAATATTATCATTCTGTATTGAAATGACTTAGAGAATACTAGCGATATGGTAGAATGAAGACATATATAGACGTGTATAGGGCTTCTTTACTGATGCTGGCCATATTAAGGGGTGTCTCCTGATTTGAAAATTATTAGGTTAACTTTTCAAAAAAAGACGCGTATTAGCGGAAGTCCCCTGATTGGTTGCTTAGAATAACTAAGGAGTATGAATAAATACACTGAGGCCCAAGCTTTCTTTGTGTCACAGAGAGTTATGATCATTAAATTCTCTATATACTCTTCTTTTCTTCACCAGTGTCCTCAATTTTATTATCACTCTTTTATCCTTTTTGTAATTTTTCGCATTCGTTAGTTTGCGACTTAAACATTACTATTTTCCCATTCAAACTTTCGCCGAGTGTCTGTTCTCATTTAGAAACGCACTAGTGATGTTATTACGTAGATGCCAGGCTCGGGAGGTTATTGCGTAGTGGACGAAACTGTGAATATTCGCTTTCGCCAGACCTATATTCGACATTTTGTCTGCATTTTCACCTGCCACAACGAGTTGCATCGGCTGAGCGCTTAGGTGAGGCGCGATAACCGACATCTCCTCAGCGCAGTTTGAGACATTTGTCTGGAAATCCCAGCTGACAAGGCACTCACTGTTGGCCCTGGTCAGCGTGAGGTGTGAAAATGCACGAGTGTCAGTTCATGGTAGTCTTCTAGTTTATGTACGGTGTTTAAGAATGAGAAGGGGAGGTTATTTCGTTTTGCAAAATAAGTTGAGACCCTTTTGTCTGGTAATAGATATAACCAGAATGTTAAACTTTATTTTCATTCAGTCCTCAAAATTCGCAGTAGACAGGTTGCTCGTGAATAGAATAAGCTGTATAGCGAAGTTTCTCAGTTTGTTTCGACACTTTGTCGAACTTCTAGACTTCAATAAATATATCAGCGTATGATTCTAAAGTTGTGCGACCACCTGTAGTTCTGTGCTGAGGTAAATGTATTAAGTATCTAATATTGTGTGAAGTGTTTAAAGTGATAATCGCTTATTTCATATTTCACTAGTTAGATTTGGGGCAGAGTGCTTAATTTATATAGTCTGTATTATTTTATAGTGACGAGTTACAGTGGAAAACAGAAATTATAATTTCTAGCTTAAACTCAGTCGGCTATTAAGGAATTTAATTTTACTGCTAAATAATCAGACGAGAATAATTTTTCTAACTAACTTATAAATGCTAGATGCCTCATGAGTGTTGACGGAATACGTAGGTATTCCTAATTCATGTTGATTGATTTTTTTATATAACTTATTTCACGGGAAAGTTTAAATGATAAGTCAAGCTCTATGCTTGCAGTTCAAAACGTAAGTTATATTGAGTACATAATATGTAAAATATTTCATATGTGTTTTTCTTTATTCAGTGAATACTGGGGTAACCCAAATTTTGCCGGCGTTTAGTACAGAGACATACCTGTGAGAAACATAAACATTTTATATCTTTAACCACGTGGGTTTTCAAGTACCACCTGTCTGACAGTGCGTGTGCCTTCAGAGATAGACAGAATACCAATCCCACTAACAGATTTTTTAAAAGAATAAATGTTTATACTGGGCCTTTGAGGCAGATCATATTCTTCTCGAACTCTGTGTTGAGGCTACTTTGTGGCGAGAATAAATTACAGAAATCTAAAACATTAACTTTCCGACATTGTTGACAAAGTGTGTGGTGAACCTAGATTATCTGTTGAGAGAAGTTGTCCACCGGTCATCTCCCTAATTACGGGAAACCTCGTGTTCTGACACTGTGTGCCCGCTTAAGCCTAATTCTTACCTCGTGAGTCAAGTGACACTAACTTTAGTCTGAAATAACTATCGCATGAAGCAGACGCTACCCGGATCCATTTTGATGAAACCAACAAACAAATCTGCAGAGCTGGGATCCGCTTCATTAAACGAAAGAAACAGATACAAAGTGTGTGAGTGTTCCAAAGTTTGCGCCAGACGGCGAACAACAGCACGAGTTTAGGTAAGGTTGTGTAAGTCAGGGCCCTGATGAAAGAACCGAGTGAAAGTAGACTGAAGGATGTTCTTTGTTTGAGTCACCCACGTTGTAACTTCCTTTATGCAAGTTATTGCTAACAATATTTACCCTTGGAATAAAGCAGAGTATCAAGTCTGTCCATACCTTAAAAGGGGGAAACCATAGACTCAATCATATGCATCTGTAACTCATTGGGGTTATCACTTTTCTCTAACGGGACTGTGAGCTATATATCCAGGGGAAGGACCATACAAACGGGTCTATCACTATTGTAGCATTCCTTGATTTTTATGACTATGTGTATATGCTTTTGATGTATTTTATATGTTGTGATATAAGTTTACTATGATAATTAAACTATACCTACATTTATTTCAGGGTGGTGGTCAGTTCGTTCCCATAATATCTATATAATCATTGTTATAGTTTTCCCACGTCGGTGTGTCTAACTGTCGTCAACTGTATGTGTGGGCACGTGAGTGGATAGAAATATATTAATATATACATAATTTTTTTATAGACTGTCTGACTCCTCTGGATCTGTTGTAGAAGATAGGCGGAGAGAGAGAGAGAGAGAGAGAGAGAGATTCTCGAGTTCCGGGACAGCCTCTATAAATTTCTACAATCTCACTCGTGGAAATCTATTTCTATTACTACCTCCCACTGTGACTATCACTTATTCCAACCTATTCAGAAGGGACCAACCCAAGTCTTAATTTTCCTATCAAAAATCTACGACACCTTGCCACTTGCAAATAAAATATTCACTTGTGTAGTTATTGACGAATTCAGACAAGTTGTGCTCCTATGCCTTCGCTGTTCTGATGTCAGCAGGAGATCTGTGACCATTAATAGCCTGTATTTAACTTATACAGTGAAATATTTCAATATTACGGTAAGAAGCAACATTTATATAATTATTATTGTATTTGAAAATGTGTTTGCAATAGTGATTATGTATGAATATTGGAAGGGTAGAGTCCCAGTCGTACAAGTGCCACTTCAACATGTTATGTAAAATCATTAAATGGGGTTAGATAATCTTATAGCTTCACGTAAAAGCCCTACAGCTTTACTTGTACTTTGGGAGATAAAAGAAAATATAAAGAGGGAAGCCAACATCAAACTTTGTGTTGTTTCACCGAGTTGCTAAGAAAGATATTAACCTTTTGTAGAAAAGCCAGACAGGCTTTCTGACATTGTGGGGAAAGAACTTAATAAAATCCTTACAGTTTTACTTAAAAGTTGGGATAAAAGAAATTAATAAGGGAAAAGACTTTACTGAATAATGTTTGAGTTATAGCCAGAAAATCACTGGACATCTTTATAAATTACAAAGTATCACCTGAATGTATTTGCTTAATTATAATATTGTCTTATGACTAGGAAGTTGTTCAACATATGGTTTGGATACGTGATGATGAATAAAACACTTTAACAGATGGGGAAAATCACTATGTGTGTATAATTTTCTGATTAGGATCTGTTAATATGTATAAACCTTGTTATGAGTGGAGATAGGTCAGACTAGTATTTTGAGGGAAATGAATCTTTTCCTTCCCAGGGTTTCTGTAATAACCTGAAGTGTGCCAGTCACGTTTATGTTCGAGAAATGTACCAGTGTGAGGTCATATGTCTGATTGCCTAGCAGTATCCAACATCAAAAGCTGTACCTTGCTGTGAGAGTGCAGATTCAGGTGCAGGACATCGCAGAATTTTCGACAACTATATAAAAGCTAAGCCCTGTGTTTTGGGCCTTGTTAATTCACAACCTGATCCTCCACGAATATCCTATTAAACAGATTCCTAAATATGATGACAGTATTAATCCCACAAATCTGTGCTTATTCTTAGAGGAAATACGTCACTAAAGAACTTTTCCAGCCATAAAATCTTCATAATCAAGATATAAAAGACTCTATTAGTTAAACTTGTATTTGTGTAAATATATTTAATGAAATTTGACGTTTAACTTCATTTGACTCACTCAATTATACTTAATACACTGTAAAAAATGTATCAGACAAAAATTCAATAGTGAGTTGTTTAATTACTTGTTAAGTAACTTTAAAGTGTGGTTGTTGTTATTTTATTCACATACATTGCATATACCCTAGACATCTAGCTACACAACATCCATACATCAGTACATATAATTGGGAAACTATACATAGCAGGTTGGGGTCATTGGTGGAAGCAAGACAGGTTCCCTGACATTATATTCAGAATTTATACTTCCTCAGGGGCTTGCATAGCTGACTTCACATCTGCTATACATAATATATATTTTATTCATATCAACCCACCACATATATTGGGGGCTCGTCCGGGATTTGAATTTCTCATAGCACCAGCTAGACTGGGTAGCTTGTTCCGGGATTTAAGCTTAGCATTTGTATTAGGTCACTCGGTCCTGGGAAATTTAAGTATAAAAATAAATAAGTGGAGGATTTAGTGAATTGGCATTGCTCATTGTTGTCCTGTTAATTAGAGATTAATTAGATATTTTGGTTTATCTAAATACCAGTTGTTAGAATATCAAGATGGCAGAATTGGCCAAGTACAGATCTTCTGCTGTGCAGGCTGCGAAGGAAATGGGTATGGAGGGACAAAGTTTAATTGATTACGTTACAGAAGTTGATAAGTTTATAGCCTGAGATAGGGAAAATGTTAGGGAGGCCAAGAAATTAGAGGCTGATAGATTGGCGGTGGAGAAAAGAATTCAGTTAGAAGATGCTAGAGAACTTAAGAAATTAGAGGCTGATAGGGAGGCTGAGATTAAGAGGCTGCAGTTGGAGGAGAAGAAACTTGAGGCTGAAGCTAAGAGGCTTGAGGCTGAGAAGGAGAAAAAACGTCTACAGAGGGAGGCGGAACGAGAGAAAGAAGAAAAGAGATTGGAGGCGGAACGAGAGAAAGAAGAAAAGAGGTTGGAGTCGGAAAGGGAAGACAAAAGACTGGCTGCTGAAAGGGAAGCAGAAGATAAACGGTTACAGAGGGAACATGAGTTACGACTAAGGGAGTTAGAGTTACAAGGCCATGCTCCCGAAAATGGTACTAGCCCCTCCACTTCTGACTCTGTTGCAAGCCAGGTAGCCTCCTCATCAGCCATGGGGTTTCATCTGGATCCCTTTATTGAAAAAGACGATGACATCAAGTCGTTCCTTAGCCGTTTTGAAAGTTTAGCTACAACATACGGGTTAGAGAAGGAGAAGTGGAGCCTTAAGGTATCCCAGGGACTTAGGGGAAATTCATATGAGGTATTTTCCAAGCTCAGTAAAGATGACCAAGACGATTATGACATTCTTAAGCAAGCACTATTGGTCAGATATGAGAAAAACAGTGAATTTTATAGGAAGAAATTTAGACATGCTAAATTACTCACTGGGGAGACCTACCAACAGTTCTCGGCCCGCCTAGAGACCTATCTGGAGAAATGGACTGCTCTGGGAAAAACCCAAGATTTAAAGGAAATGATTATGATGGAGCAGGTTAGAGAGTCCATGGCTCCAGACTTGAGAAAGTTTCCCACAGAACAGGGTGCAGAGAGACTGGTGGATATTTTAAAGGTAGATGAAAGATATCTAGCAGCCCAGTCAGAGTTGGCTGGAGCTAGGAAGAAGCAATTAGAACATAATAAAGGCACCCAAAACCAAAACCAATTTGATACTAGGGATCATAACCCAAGAATAAACCAAAACTATGATAGGCCCAGGTACGAACAACGTGACAGAAACCCGCAATATTATGAAAGGCAAATTTACAGACCAGAGGGAAAATGGTGTAAAATCTGTAGGATACAAAACCATAACACTGTTGATTATGGTAGGAAAGTTCCTCCATATCGCGAGGCATGCATGATCACAGTGGACAAGGGGAGGAAGAAACTGACAGAGAATCATATTAATCTTCAACATTCCCCCACCTGTGAAGAAGTGTTATGTAATGGGGCCACCGTTAGGTGCCTTTATGATTCCGGATTGGAATATGACTCAGTCGTGAGTGCAACCCTGGTGCACCCTGACCAGTATACCACCGAGAAAGTGGAGATACAAGGGCCCTCATGGGAACAGCCACCATGACACTTCCCGTAGCCGAGATCAATGTTAAGACAAGGTACGTGGAAGGAGTGATTAGAGCAGCCGTGTGTGAAGACCCTAATTACCCGCTGGTGTTAGGAAAGAAATATGTGTTTCTAGGAAGCCCTGTAAAACCTGTTGTAATGGCCACACTTCAGGTCAGGTCGACCCCTAGAAATGAGGAAACACCACCACTAACTATTCATCCAAAGCAGATGAGACAGGCTTTGGCAAAGGATAAATTATTAAAACCTTGCTTTGGCAAATTGCCAAACAGCCATACACACCCTAGAAAGGGACAATTTTATATGAAGGAGGGACTGCTCTACAGGAAAGCTAGAGCAGGATCCAACAGGGATGGACAGCTAGTGCTGCCCAGGAGTTATAGGGAAAACGTGATGGCACAAGCACATGTTCTACCAGACGGTGTACACCAGAAGATGGGTACGACACGTCAAAGGACATCTGTAGCATATTTCTGGCCAGGTATAGCTGAAGACATTGATAAATTTGTTGACGCCTGCGACCAGTGCTGCAAGGTAAACTCCACAGGGTGGAAAAATAATACTCCCCTGCTAAGAAAGCAGTGTGGAAAAAATATGGGCCTAAAAATAAGAAGGAAAGTAAAAGTATAAATAAACAGGATAGGGTAGACACAGTGGATAGGAAAACCCCTTTCCAAAAAGTCTTACCCAAAAATATTCACATTAGCATATCTGCATATGTCACCCAGAGAAAACATAATCAAAACCCAGTCATCCCAGGCTCAGTTTGAAGCCGCATTCCGGGAACTGGCAAACATTAGCATTGATGATAATCAGCCAGAATTGAAACCAAAACTAAGTGATCATTCGAGGAGAGTGGGGAGCGGAAGGTTGGTCAGTTGGCCTAAGGTCACGCTCACCTCACAATATGGCTATTAATTTAGCAGTATAAAGGCCACAGTAACAGAGGTAGTTGACCGGGCCTACACAATCCATTTGGAAGTATTGGACGGACATTGGATTGAGATCACACATATTACATAACAATGCTAAGGGCGGATTGATTTCTGATGCAGAAATTCATTCCCCACATTTCATATTAATTCACCAAAATTATAGTAAGGATAAGTATACAGTGGTGAATATGGCCTCCATTTGAGTGGCGCATTATAGAATTATATATGGAAAATAGAAAAGGATGTTTCCAAATTCAGTCAAGCCGGCGCGCAGACCAATTGTTGGCTGTGAACATTTCGGGGGAACATACTAAATCCTGATGTTGCCTTGAGGATATTCCGAGAGTTTTGTACCGGCTGATAATGAAATTACGGAACCCTTACATTACTCTGCCAGCACCATTTATAGATTACCCTTCATAACTATTGCAACGTTGAGGGACGTCTAATACTCTCTGGACCTGTCATGGGACATAATCAGTGAAGAGGAATGGTGAAACTTGATTTATATCAGCATAGGACAGACAGTAATATCTGCAGCTGTAATGGATTCTTGGATTGCGGAGGTCTGAGGCAGCCTTCGTGTGTTGTGCTTACTTTGAAGGACACCACTGCAATAAATCCATGATCACTTTAAGGCAGAGAAAAGCAGGTGGATCGTGGTTTTCATACAGATATTGAAAGTTGCATTACCATTGCAAACTTTTCTAACGGGGGAGATTATGTCGTAAAATACAATCTGTATGTACAACACGCCCACATATGGTCTCGCAAAATTTCCCCCAGTTGGAAGACTAGTGACCACCTTTATAAGAATAAAATAACATAAGAATAACATAAGGATGTTGTGTGGAGTCATTGTTGTTCGCGCCGCCAGAAATACTAGCTGTTATAACTCGGTCTCTAAAGGGTTAACGCATAAAAACGATCGTTAGACTAAATGCCAATATGACGTCACAGACTTGCACGCCTTACCCAAAACATACGATGAAGGTTAGAGATATTTGCATATTGGGTCAAAAGATTGAACGTGTACTACCGTATTGTTGTGGTTTTCTTGGAAAAGTGAGAGAGAGGGGGAAATAGTACGGAGTCATTTTTAAACTATCGTCTGCATTTTCGAAACTGAAACTAACTGTCCAAATCGAACGATAGGAAAAATAAAGACTAAAAGACGATTAAAATGCTACTAATTAGTTATTAAATATATCATATTCTTTAGTCTAATATCTTATCTTACTGTAGAAAGAAAGATATATTTTTGGCATAAATATAGAGGAAAGACGAAAATGGTAAAAATAATAGACAGAAGTGTAAAACCTTATGTATTTGATGACAGACGGTAGACGAAGTAAATATTATCATTCTGTATTGAAATGACTTAGAGAATACTAGCGATATGGTAGCATGAAGACATATATAGACGTGTATAGGGTTTCTTTACTGATGCTGGCCATATTAAGGGGTGTCTCCTGATTTGAAAATTATTAGGTTAACTTTTCAAAAAAAGACGCGTAGGAGCGGAAGTCCTCTGATTGGTTGCTTAGAATAACTAAGGAGTATGAATAAATACACTGAGGCCCAAGCTTTCCTTGCCACTTGCAAATAAAATATTCACTTGTGTAGTTATTGACGAATTCAGACAAGTTGTGCTCCTATGCCTTCGCTGTTCTGATGTCAGCAGGAGATCTGTGACCATTAATAGCCTGTATTTAACTTATATAGTGAAATATTTCAATATTATGGTAAGAAGCAACATTTATATAATTATTATTGTATTTGAAAATGTGTTTGCAATAGTGATTATGTATGAATATTTGAAGGGTAGAGTCCCAGTCGTACAAGTGCCACTTCAACATGTTATGTAAAATCATTAAATGGGGTTAGATAATCTTATAGCTTCATGTAAAAGCCCTACAGCTTTACTTGTACTTTGGGAGATAAAAGAAAATATAAAGAGGGAAGCCAACATCAAACTTTGTGTTGTTTCACCGAGTTGCTAAGAAAGATATTAACCTTTTGTAGAAAAGCCAGACAGGCTTTCTGACATTGTGGGGAAAGAACTTAATAAAATCCTTACAGTTTTACTTAAAAGTTGGGATAAAAGAAATTAATAAGGGAAAAGACTTTACTGAATAATGTTTGAGTTATAGCCAGAAAATCACTGGACATCTTTATAAATTACAAGGTATCACCTGAATGTATTTACTTAATTATAATATTGTCTTATGACTAGGAAGTTGTTCAACATATGGTTGGGATACGTGATGATGAATAAAACACTTTAACAGATGGGAAAAATCACTGTGTGTATAATTTTCTGATTAGGATCTGTTAATATGTATAAACCTTGTTATGAGTGGAGATAGGTCAGACTAGTATTTTGAGGGAAATGAATCTTTTCCTTCCCAGGGTTTCTGTAATAACCTGAAGTGTGCCAGTCACGTGTATGTTCGAGAAATGTACCAGTGTGAGGTCATATGTCTGATTGCCTTGCAGTATCCAACATCAAAAGCTGTACCTTGCTGTGAGAGTGCAGATTCAGGTGCAGGACATCGCAGAATTTTCGACAACTATATAAAAGCTAAGCCCTGTGTTTTGGGCCTTGTTAATTCACAACCTGATCCTCCACGAATATCCTATTAAACAGATTCCTAAATATGATGACAGTATTAATCCCACAAATCTGTGCTTATTCTTAGAGGAAATACTTCACTAAAGAACTTTTCCAGCCATAAAATCTTCATAATCAAGATATAAAAGACTCTATTAGTTAAACTTGTATTTGTGTAAATATATTTAATTAAATTTTGACGTTTAACTTCATTTGACTCACTCAATTATACTTAATACATTGTAAAAAATTTATCAGACAAAAATTCAATAGTGAATTGTTTAATTACTTGTTAAGTAACTTTAAAGTGTGGTTGTTGTTATTTTATTCACATACATTGCATATACCCTAGACATCTAGCTACACAACATCCATACATCAGTACATATAATTGAGAAACTATACATAGAAGGTTGGGGTCATTGGTGGAAGCAAGACAGGTTCCCTGACATTATATTCAGAATTTATACTTCCTCAGGGGCTTGCATAGCTGACTTCACATCTGCTACACATAATATATATTTTATTCATATCAACCCACCACACCCCCTTATGTTTACTAACGTACTAAAGAAAATAAATGAAGACATGGAATGTAGAATTCTTCTTTAATGACAACAGCATACCGAACCCTTTAAAATAAGAATTGGAGTCCGGCAGGGATTCCTCTTGTCACCATTTCTTTTCTCACTGGCTTTTCACTGGATTATTAAAGTAACGACATCAACCAAAAGAAATGAGTTCAGTGAACTCTGGATGTCGTAAATTTATTTTGAGAGAAAAGAGTCTTAGAAATAGTGGTCCGGTTTAGAGTGGAAAATGATGATGGAAAGCTCAGTGATAGAAAATGTAGATATTAAATAGTTGCTTCACAGCGTGCTGGAGGAGAGTAAAGACAGACTTATTTACGACAAATCGCTTCTCTCAATCTTCTCTTCCGCTCTCCTGGTCAAACAATTATTTGCCAGTTTTCCAGACTCGCATCTGCGCGCACACCGATTTGGTGTTTTTCACACACACAGACGATGTAGATACAAACTATATTAAACGAATAGGGGAAAAGTTGGGCTTTGGGTACATCCAACACAGAACTAAATGAGTTTATGTGATTTTATTCACTTTAAAACATCAATCACTAACAAATATCAGGTATTACATAAATTATCATAAGTACACAAATGCAAATAACAAGTTTGGGAGGGGTGAAGAAGATTGGTATCGACTAAGCCCTTCCCGCTTATTAGACAAAGATAAACCCAGTCCAGAGATAGATAATATCAGGAACACGGGTACGTTAACCTAACAGTGAAGTTAATTACTCTGAAAAGAGGTGTTACCAAATTAGTTATGGTGGTAGACAAAAAATACTGTTATCCCAACTGGTGTCTTCCCTTTACTAAGCAAAGAAAAAAAAGGGGGGGGGGGGGGGATGAAACAGAGTTAACAAATTATCCCACTAAAGGAACAATGCCGGGTATACAGAAAAACGTATTACCCGGTAGGCAAGTTAACAAATGGTTTGTTGCAAAAAAAAAAAATTAAATCTCCTGTCATTCATACACACTGTGCGGATCCACACTCATATACACCACACACTTACCGAGTTGCAGCATCAGACAATCCCTTAGAATGATAAACACAATAATTAACTCTTGACGTATGACAACTGTCTAGTCCTTCTATGTCCCGCCCCAGATAATGCGAGGATTCACTGAGAGCAAATATTCCCGCTTATCGCCGGACTTGAAGTTCTAAGAGTTCTTGTGTTTTATTATAAAGAAACGAGTCTATGGGATGGCACTGACGCAGTTCGACATAGGGGTGAAAAATGAGGTGATGGTATAATCCTTCACTGCGTGATGATAGTCACTGGCCGGGAAAGTTTTTTTAATCCAGTGAGGAAAAACTCTGCTCGGTCACAGTCAGGTAAATCGGTAATCTCTCACAATAGAGCAGTATATAAACTATCGCTACTGGCACTGTTCATCTTCCAGTTTATCTTACAGATTTAATTTGATGATAATAATCAAATGATCTTGGGTAGGCTTTCTTTCATGTAATTAGGTTAGCTAGGCCGTACCGGACCACCACAAGATTTACTTTAAAAAAATGTCTCATCAAACTGTCTGGAAGTTTAAGAACCGAGTATGGAAACTCTGAAAGATTTCGTTATTGCTGGGATTGCAAAAGGTGATCAATCTAGAGAAAAAGATAGAAAACCCATAACAACATAATCATACTTTAAAACAAATAATCTTCTAAGCGCGCGATAAATTTCCCGTTAAGTCTATTATACACTCGAGTATTTAATTATGTATTTAATAAACACTGCGCGAGTTCTAGTGGTTAAATCACACATCTATAAATATAGGACTTAACTAAATTTATTAATTATAAATTCCTTCGCGACTTTAAAAGTTAATTTAAGCATCTATTATCATTTGAAATAATATAATAGACAGATCATTATATTTACAACTGGAACTATTGAGACGGTTTAATTTAATAGGTTTAAATTAACACAAAATCCAATGAAATATAATGAATGAACTAGACCACTGATCACTTTACACAATATATATATATTACCGCTTTGCACAGAAATAGAATTCACTGCAAATAAAATGAAAATCCATGGGATAATCTAGCAAGATTTCAAATATCGCTAGTGCTACTATCAAGTTCTGGCCAGCGAATGATAACGTGTCTAGTCTTGATGGTCTATTTAGCTAAAATGGAATGTAAGTTGAGTGGGACATGATAAACTTGACAGCTTATTTGATCTCACGAACGATTTGGGGATCTGACCGCCAAATCAAGAGAAGAAGCCGCCCCCTGGTCTTCGTATCCGCTCGCTGCTGCCCGTTTCGGCTTTCCCCCGTTCGCTCGGTTGCGATTGGCACCGAGACGCGAAATTAGCGGCAAGCAACTGCGTCTCGTAGCAGGGACCACTACTGTCTTTGATAACGCCGATAGTCTCCCCTGAAATCCCTCCGTTCGTCTCTTTGATCGTGGTCGCTGTATCTGTTTGATTCCCGGTGGAATGAGTTCTGGCAAACGAAAAGTTACAACAAATGTTCAGGGGTTCTAATGTTATGAAAAGCTAAAAGTCCCTTTAAATCATCCATCATATCAGGGAGAATTCACTTGACAAACTAGACGTACGTCACACTGGAATAACAACTTGAAGATTCAGATATTGCCGACGACTCGTCTTTTCTGCTCCATAATCGTAGCCAGATACAATACAGAATTCGAATACTTGATGAAAGGTCACAACAAATGAGTTTGAAAATACGCAGATACATGACACAGATTATGAGAATACACGCGACCAAAGATAGCCAGACTACACTTGGGGATACTTCTCTAAGATGCCAAATTCTGCTTATATCTTGTCAGCGATATAGACTTGTGTCGGAGGGGCAGACAGAGACATCAAAATAAGAATACAGAAGTACAGAGGACCTTTATTGTATTAGGAAATATATGGAAATGAAAAGAAATCAAGCCGAACTCAAAATTAGGAATCTTTCTACTAAAACGTCGTCAGTCTTATTGTATGGATCTCAAACATCATCATCATCAGCAGCTGACATCTCCACAACGAATGTTGGTTGCCTCTTGTCTTGATGGTGCACTCTGATCGACTCTTTCATGTCCACCTCTTGATGTTTTCTTCCATCCTATAGCGCTGTCTTTTTACCTTGCACGTTTGCCTTCAACTCTCCCTTCTATTATGGTCTTCTGCCAGGTGTTATACCTTTTTATGTTGCCAAAATATTTTACCTGCCTAATTTCGATCTCCTTCATTAGTTCTCTTTTCACTCCTAGGTTTTCTAGGACCTCCTCATTTGTTTTCTTCTCTTTTCATGAGATGTGCCCCATTCTTCTATATATCCTCATGTCGAAAGCCTCAGTTCTTTCTTCCAATTGCTTATTCTTTGTCCATGTTTCTACGCCATACAGAAATGAAGAATATATATATATATATATATATATATATATATATATATATATATATATATATATATATATATATATATATATATATATATATATATATATATATATATATATATATATATATATATATATATATATATATATAAACACTTTATGAAACATGGAAAGCAACAAAAATGACAAAAAGAAAGATATAGACCATCATTATTGAATGCAGCGCAAAATAGAAGGAATGAAGTGGAATGACAAAATCACTAACGTGGAACTGATAAAAACAATCAGGCAAATACCTGTTGAGGAAGGAAGTGAGGACAAGTATTATAAAAACCAGTTGATAGTATTACAATGCAGTCCCTGTACTGGAATGCCCAGGGGAAGAGAAGAAGAAGGAGATCATAAGTACGTGAAGAAGATAACCTGGAGACAGACATGAAAGGGATACATCATTATCATTGTCCTTTACGCTCCATGTGAAGCATGGAGCCAATACTGTAGTTAGTCCTCTCACAGGAATCCTGTCACATGCTCTCGCCGTGATGGTTTTTGTAGCGCAGCATTGTACATTAGGTGGTTGCCAGCCTCTTACACAGCTTCCTATTAGTCGCCTTGTACGGATCGCCCGATGGTGTGCTAGTTCTTTCTTTGTCTCTTTGGAGACCCCCCCCCCCCCCCCCCCCCCCCCACGAACTGAAAGAGACTACAGTGGAAGAAAGTGTGGAGAAGGCTTTCGTCATCACAGAATTGATGAACCACAGCTGCATGACTCACTCATACAAGCTAAGTGCTAACTAAAAGGCACCATCAAAAAACAGTATAAAGTTAAATTTCCACCTACGTCTTAATGACGAGAACTTTATAACTATCAAAATTCTACTAATCTTTCCATATTTATTTTAACCTGTTAAAAAGACTATTTCACTATTAAATTTGTTACCTTTTGTTTGAAAACTAAATAATAATAGTTGATTCAGTTATATGTATGAAAGCAAACGTATGAGCCATAATAAATAATATCTATATATAAATACTTAGACATATATTTACACTAAACAGAGCTATACCTTATAAGAGAGATTTCGTTGGATTACGCCAACTGGGGGCTTGAACGGGCTAAACCAGTGCGTAAACCCTTCACAAAAGGCGACGGACCAGATAATAAGTTAACAGATTGCTCAGCCCTAAGCAGCTTTTGTTCTTGACTTCTTGGAATATCTTGTGAATGCTCCCTTCAGGTAGAAGTGTCATTAATCCTCTATTTACATCTCTGCCAAGAGTAATCTTGCGCGCAGGTAGATACCTTGGAAGCCAATATTAGATACTCTTGAGTTTTGGTCACTGTTGGACCACTACTGCAAAGCAGGGGAGGCAATCCATGACAGTACAGTTTGGTACAGTATAATTTCCCCACAAATGTTTTTCACCAAACCCTAAAGGGTGGGCGGGGGGTGTTTTAACCCCCCCCCCCCTTTCCCCTGTATCTACGGCCCTGTATAGGACAGAAAGGCTTATCATGTTTTTGTTGAGGAACTAAAATGTATTGATGGTGATGATGACGATACGGATAACTCACAGACATTTTATTTTTAAAATGTGGTATATTTCCCTGCCACGCACAATTCATAAGAAGTTAGCTTCCAGAAGTTAGGAAGTAAAGCCCTGTCCCACATCATAGGAACAAACTAAATGTTATCATGCTTTTACAGAGCGGGTATTTATTCTTTTATGCGTATCGTACGAGTATAACCAGAAATGAAAATTAGATAACATAATTTACCATTAACTGACGGAAAAGTTGTTACAACAATTGGCAAAGTTGTAACAGCTGATTCAGGATGACGGCTTCAGATAGGATGATAATAATAAGCGGTAAGGCTGACCCCACAAAAACACACAGTAATATCCTTTTTCTTATTTCCTTCTAAGTTGCTTCTTTCTGCAAAATATTTTGGCAATAAATTTAAATGCATGCTAGTAAGAGTATCATTTAGGGTCATATCTTGAAAATGGAGCCTAATCAATCTCCACTACGCACCTACAACAGCAGTGAACATTAGATTTAGTCAGATTTAATTCAGGTCAAAAATGCACAAATGCAGCTTCTTCAGAATTCATTCTGCCCGTTCGTGTTTGCATGAAAGTTATTCAATACAGGAGAAACAGTGAAAAACGGAATTTTTCAGTAAATGCAACTTGTACAATCTGAATCACCGTACCGAAACGCGTCAGTCTACCCAGCTGTAAATGGGTACTTGACTCTGCTCTTTGAGTTAGGGAAGGAAAAGGCAGCGAGGAAAGGAACTGGTCACCCCACCTCTCCATGCTGGACCTAGTATTGTGAAGTCTCTAACACTTCACTCCCCTACGGCAGTATCTGCTGTGGGCCTACCGTGACCTTTACAATCTACATATATTACAGGAATTCTCGGCTTGTACTACATTATGATGAGTACCATTTTGAAAGTGTCAAAACTATTAAACGAAGACAAAAATCTTTCGTAACTTAATTTTAGCATCACCATAACAACTTGTTGAAAACCATAATGGGAAGGCAGAATAGAGATAGCGCTGTAAGTGGGAAGATAACATCACGAGATGGACGGGAAATAGTCTCTCAGAGTGCACCATCAAGACAAGATGGACGGGAAATAGTCTATCAGAGTGTGTCGTAAATTTATTTTGAGAGAAAGAGTCTTAGAAATAATGGTCCTGTTTAGAGTGGAGAATGATGGTGAAAGCTCAGTGATAATAAGGGTTAGAAAGTAAATAGTTGCTTCACAGAGTGCTGGGGAGAGTAAGGACAGACTTATTTACGACAATCGTTCCTCTCAATCTTCTCCTCAAACTCTCCTGGTCAAACAATTATTTGCCAGTTTCCAGACACACACCTGCGCTCACACCGATTTGGTGCTTCAAACACACAGACGCACGTGAATACAAACTATATTAAATAGATATGGGAAATTTGGGCTTTGGTATTCCAACACAGTACTAAATAAGTTTATGCTGTTTATTAACATTAAAATCAATCACAACAATTATCATGTGTTACAGGAAAAGTATCATAAGTACAGAAAATACAATTAACAAGGGGGGGGGGTGAAGAAGATTGGTATCGACTACGCCCTTCCCGCTTGTATTAGACAAAGATAAACCCAGTCCAAAGATAGATAGTTATCAGGAACATAGGTAATGTAACCCAACAGTGAATTTAATTACTCTGAAAGAGGTGTTACAATATTAGGTATGGGTGGTAGAAAAAAATCCGGTTATTCCCAATTTTTTTTCCCTTTACTAAGCAAAATGAAAAAGGGGGGGGGGGAGGGTAAACAGCGTTAACAAGATATCCCACTTAAAGTAACAATGCAGGGTATACAGAAAATTTATTACCCGGTAGGCAAGTTAACAAATGGTTTGCAAAAATTAAATCTCCTGTCATTCATGCACGCTCGTGAGGGCCCACACTCATATGCTCACACTCACTTACCGATTGTAGCATCAGGCACTCCATAGAATTATATAAACAGCAATTACACTCTTGACATATGAAAATGTCTGGTACTTCGATGTCCAGCCCCAGATTTAGCGAGATTGGCTGACAACAAATATTTCCACTTATCGCCGGACGTGAAGCCTAAGAGTTATTGTGTTTTATTATATAAAAGGAGTCTATGGGATGGCACTGTCACAGTTCGATACAGGGGTGAGAATGGAGTGGTCTCTTTAATTTCGCCGCTGGTGGTAAAATTCCTTCAATGCGTGATGATAGCAACTGACCGGTAAGTTTTTTAAATCCAGTGAGGAAAAACTAGGCCCAGTCACAGTTCAGGTAAATATGTACTCTCTCACAGCAGAGCAGTGAATAAAATATCGCTACTGGCAACTGTTCTTCTTCCAGTTTATCTTACAGATTGTAATTTAATTTGATGGTTTATTTAAATGTTCTTGGGTGGGCTTTCTTTCATGTAATTATGATAGCTAGGCCGCATCAGACCGCCACAAGATTATATTTAAAATGTTTCATCAATATATCTGGAAGTTTAAGAACCGAGTCTGGAAGACTCTGTATGATTTCTTGCTGGGATCGCAAAGGTTATTTGATCATTCTATAGAAAAAGATAGAAAAACCATGACAACATAATCATACCGCAAAAATCAAATAATATTCTAACGCGCGATAAATTTACCGTTAAGACTATTTATATACACTCGCGTATTTAATTATGTATTTAAGAAAACACTTCGCGAGTCTAATGGTTAAAACACACATCTATATATATATAGGACTTAACTAAATTTAATAATTATAAATTCCTTCGCGACTTTAAAAGTTACTTTAGCATTTAAGCATCTATTATTTTTTTTTGAAATATTATAATAGATGTATCATTAAATTTACCACTGGAACTTTTGAGATGAGTTTAATTTAATAGATTTAAATAAACCCAAAATCCAGTGAAATAAAATGAAAGCACTAGACCACTGATCACTTTAACAAATATATTATACCGTGCACAGAAAAAGAAATCACTCCAATGTAGCCACCAATTCAGATGGAAATCTAGCAAAATTCTACTATAGCTAGTGAATCTTAAATCTCTGGCGAACGAATGATAAAATGGCTTTCTTCGTGGTCTGTATATATCTAACTGGAATGTAAGATTGGGGGACATGTTAGAATTTGACACCTTTTTAGATCTCAGGAGACTTTTGGGGTTCTGACCGTCAGACTAAAGAGCGATGCCGCCCCTGGTTTTCCGTATCTCCGTTCGCTGCGTCCGCTTTGTCTCTCCCGTTCGTGTCCACTGCGATCGGTTCTGTGGTTAACACAGAGATGCGAAATGCCGGCAAGAAACTTGCGTCGTTCGTTTCAGGGACCACTACTGCCTTTGATAGCATGCCGCTAGTCTTTCCTGAGATCCCGCAGTGCCTGTTTGATCGTGTGCCGCTACTACCGTTTGATTCTGGCAACGCCCCCACTGGGCCGGCGTACTGACCAAGATAATGAAAATAACTGCATATGATTGCTCAAGAGATATCCGTGGGAGTGATTTAACCTCTCCTTAAATCAATGCGATGACCAGAATTTACGGTAGATAAACTGTCCACATATTAATCAGCAAACGTGTTGACAATCTGCGTGGAAAGGTTGCATGCTAATGAGTCCACGTTTCTGTTGTGCATAGCTAATGAATCCATGTGGAGCATTCCCGTTTGACGATAAAATTACAACATTACTCGGGGGCACTGATGTTATCCGAAGGGGTCATTACGAAGGGTCGTACCATATCATCCAACACTTCAGGGTCAGCTGAGTTCGTCTGTCACAATCGTCCCCTCTTTTGAGACATGAAAACATCTTTTCATGTTTGATTTATGACAATGAAGCTGCCCTGATCGGTAGCTTTTGGGTGATTGGTATCTTCAACTTCCTCCTCTTCCTCCGTACTCCAGTTTCTACTCAGGAAATCCGCCCCGACATTCTATCTTCCCGGAATATATTCCACTTTGAAGGAATAAACGCTTAAAAGAAGGGCCCAACGCATGATCCTTGCGTTAAATTCTTTATTGGCACCAAGAAAGGCTAACGGAGCGTGGTCTTTTTGCACCGTGAAAGATATCCCATAGAGAAACTCATGATGGCGTCTGATACCGTCAATCAGAGCGAGACATTTTCTTTCAACTACGCTGTAGTTCCGTTCAGCTTTATTTAATTTCCTACTGCCGTAAGCAAATGGAAATAGCATGTTCGGGTCACTGTCCTCGGCTTGAAGCAGTGTTGACCCGATGTCCTGACCTGACACGTCGACCCGCAGTACAAAAGGTTTCTTGAGGTCAGGCAACCTCAAAATGGGGTATGCAGACAACTGTCCTTTCAAAGTGCTATACGCGTGTTCGCACTTTTGATCCCAAATGACCTTATCAGGACAACCTTTCTTTGTGAGGTCAGTCAGAGGTGCCGTCAGTCCGTTGAAGTTGTGGATGTATTTCTGATAGTATGCACATAGTGATAGGAACGAACGAGTGTCTTTCTTGGTTCGGGGTCTTTTAGCTGTAATTATTTTCTCCACGTTTTTCTTAACGGGCCAACTACAGCCGTGAGAAATAGTATGCCCCAGGAAGTCTAGCTTTTCAAACCCGATGAGACATTTGCTAGGTCTGGCTGTGAGACCAGTTTCCTGTAGTCTCCTGAGGAGCATAGCAACCGTAGCAATATGTTCGTCGTAGTTTTCCGATGCAATTAATATGTCATCCATGAAATTATGGATATGGGGACTTTGCAAAGGTTTTAGAAGCTTCGTCATCATCCTGGTAAACACTCCTGGTGCGTTATACAATCCAAACGGCATCACGTTAAATGTGTAATGTCCTTCACTAGTGCTGAAAGCTAACAAAGGTTTAATTTCCTCCTTGACTGGTATTTGATAATAACCTTTACTGAGGTCAATCTTGGAGAAAACCTTTGCTTTGCTGAGCTTGGTGAACAACTCAGAAACAGTCTGGAGAGGTTCGGGCTGGAATTCCGTTACAGCGTTTAGCAGCCGGTAATTTATACACAGCCGAACTTCCGTGTTGGGCTTCTGCAACAGCACTACACTCGAGCTGTAAGGAGATGTCGACTCGCTGATAATTCCTGCCTGACGCAGCTTGTCTATTTCTCCGCGAAGTGCATCAGCTTTAGCGTAAGGGATGGGGTAAACTCTGGTTCGAACAGGGGTCTCGTTTGTTAATTTCATATCAAATTCGATGAGATTTGTTCGACCAGGTACATCCGTTAAGACTGCACTGTACTGTTTTAGTAGCGCCCTGGTTTCTGTTTGTTGTTCTGGTGAGAGATTGTCGCCGAACTTGACATTTTTAAAGGATTCTGTGGGTTGCAGTGGATACTCCATGCAACCATCATCATCTTCCTCGTCTTCCGTTGCTATGGCGACAGCCAGGAGATGCTCGGAGGATGGCACTGGTCTCTCCAAATATTTCTTAAAGAGTTTTACGTGAAAGACCTTCTCTTTTCCTTTAATGGAGATCTTGTAATTGGTGCGTGAGATCTTTTTAAGGACGGTAAACGGCCCTTGCCATCCGATGCGAAGTTTATTGCTTCCGGTTGGAAGTAGCAACAAAACTTTCTCCCCTGGTTGGAGTTCTCTCTCTTTTGCAGCTTTGTTGTATCTTTTAGCATGTTTAGCGCGGGCTTTCTTAAGGTTGGTCGTAGCTAGATCTCATCCTAGGTTTAACCTTTCCTTGAGCTCAGATACATACTTGCTTGCAGAGACGACTGTCTCGTCAGCCTTTTGGTCTGTCAGGGACCGAAGTAAGGCTTCTAGTGGCCCCTTAATAGGTCTGCCAAATAAAAGTGTAGCTGGCGCAAAACCCGTAGACGCTTGGGGAACCTCTCTGTAGACGAATAAGGCAGCAGATATATATAGGTCCCAGTCTTCCGGTTTCTCCTGACCCAGCTTACGTAACATCATGGTCAGGCTGCCGTTAAAACGTTCCACGAGCCCATTTCCGGCCGGATGGTAGGGACTTGTGTGGATATGTTTGGCCCTCAAGATCTTAAAGATCTCCTCCATTAACAGGCTACGGAATTGGGATCCATTGTCCGTCAAAACTTGTTGAGGGAATCCCAACCGTGTAAAAATTTGCACGAGGGCTTCTGCAACATGCTTGGAATCCGTGCATGTTAGCGGTATAGCTTCGGCTCACATAGTGCAAGTGTCGACTAAGGTCAGGATGAACCTGTTCCTTCTTTTGGTCCTTTCCAGGGGTCCAATGATGTCGACAGCAACCCGTTCAAATGGAGTACCTACTATTGGCATTTGCCCCATAGGTACTGGGGGTGTCAAGTGCTTTGGTGCCACACGTTGGCACTGGGCGCAGGATTTCACGTACCTGATAATTTCAGAGTTCATTCCTGGCCACCAATAGTGGGTTTTTATTCGCTGAATAGTGGCGTTTTGTCCCATATGTCCGCTAAAGGGAAGAGAGTGCCCCATTTCTAAGATCTGGCTTCTGTACTGCGTCGGTACTAGGAGCTGGTTATTCCCTGTCTCAGGGTCGCCCGTTCTACGATACAATACGCCATCCTTAGAAAAGATGTCTCCGTGGTGTCTGGGGTCCTTAGCCATGGACAGTTTTCTAAAGCAGGGCTCCAGAGTAGGGTCCCTTTGTTGCGCCTCCTTCAGTTCGTTCGGCAACAAATTTGGCGTAAGCTCCCTCTCCTTCTTAGTTTGCCCTCTTGTGGTTACCGCTGCCACAATCGGCTCCTTTGGTCTCCCAATAAACACATATCTACATCCCAGGATAACTGGGTAGATCGGATCATCCATTATGGCCGCTTTAATAACACCTCTGACAAAATCAGAGTGTATTTCTACCAGTGCGATAGGAAGCGTTCTGGGTGCATCACTCTTGAAAATACCACTAAGTTTGACGGTTTCCTCTGTCTCCTGACCGGGTTTGACTAGATGTCTGGCGACAATACAACTAAAACTTAATCCAGTGTCAAAGAGACAAGTAGTTGAGGTACCATTCAAAATTACAGTTCTTCGCGTGAGGGTCGGTCCTCCTCAGGTTGAGAATCACTGGCAGAGACTCTACCTTGCGAGGCTGCTTGCAGGCACCGATGCGGTTTGGCCCGGCGTGCTTGCCCTGATCAGACGTCCCTGGTGTAGGGGTCTTCCCTTTTCCTTGACCTTGGTGGCCGCGCTGCCACGTAGGCTTGGTGGGTTGATCAGAATTATTATTTGGGGGAAATCGAGTTTTGTAGAATTTCGATTTTTCCTGGGGAGGTTTCTGGGTATTATTTTCTCGTTGGTTATAATTCTGAGAGGAATTTGAGGAATAGGATGACTGCTCTAGATTTTGTTTACGAGATGGCTCATCTGTGGGTTTACGTTTTTTGCTGGGAAGTTCGGCCATTGCATTGGTAAAGCGTTCCGCCTTATTGAGGATGTCATCAAGCCTGACTGCGCCCTGTTCAGTCAAAAATCTACGGGTTTCGTTTGACAAAGTTGACTTTATCTGTTCCACAAGAACAAGTTCAAGTAGTCCCTCATATGAAAGAGGTAGGTCAGATAATTCAATGCACTTTGTCAAATAGCCCGTGAGACGTAAAGAGAACTGCGGAAATGTTTCCGTGCTCTCTTTCCGGTTGTTTCTGAACATTTGCAGAAATTTTTGGGCGGTCATCTCGAACCGTTCTAGCAAGGCCTGCTTCAGCATGTCGTAATCATGTTGGTTGGTTCCTAGCTTTGTATATGCGTCATAAGCAGTACCTTTTAATGACGTTGAGAGTTTAAGTGCCCAGCGGGAACTCTCTAACCCATACAGATTTGCGAGCCTCTCGAATTTTTCTAGGAAGGTGTCAATTTTTTTATTGGGACTAGGAAAAGACTCTAAAGCAAAAGACATCGCAGTTAATTAGGCAGATTGAGTGCTGGAGAGATCCGTTGACTGAAACTGGGGCGAAGACGGCTCTCCGTTATTCGAAGTAGAAGGGCCCGACTCTCTAAAGCCTTAAGCGGCAGTTCGTGCTGTCTCTCCCTCTCTCTCCTCACGTTGTCTCTCGTTCTCTCTTTCCCTGCGAGCTTCCATCTCTGCCTCAATTTTCTTCTACTCCAACTGACGATCGTCCGCTTCTTTCTTCTTAGCTTCTGCCCTCTCTTCTGCTTCCTTCTCTTTTTCTTCTCTCTGTTGCTCCGCGTCATACCTTTCAAGTTCCCTGTTGACAAACAGGTTTGCGGCTTCTCCTTCTAACCCTGAGTCATTCGCCTCCTGTCTCAAAATGGAACTTATCCTAATTCTGTCTGCCATGCCAAAGAACTGGATGCTTCTAAGACTAGAGAATAGTAAGAAGAACCAAGGAGGGAAAAAACTCAACCGCTACGAGAAAAAAACACAAAGTATAAATTACTTGTGTTACCTCCTACCTTGAAATGTGCAAACTTATCCCTGCTATTATTGTCACTTAAGACTCTTAACGCAAGCGACTATGCCACGTTAAAATGGTAAGTTACACTAGAAAAAAATCTACTTTTACTAACAGTACAGAAAAATTTATATTAAAACAATTTAAAAGAAAAAAAATTTTTCCTAAAATTTTAATTCTCCTTCAACAAAACTCCGCCCCTGAAGTCAGTTTATGAGAAGAGACGTTATTAACTAGACTTAAAAGTCAGAACAAGGCGTCTTTAGCTAAGCTCAACTCTAGTAACTTCAAAAACCTTTAGTGACTGTAAAAACAATCACGCAATCCCAGCAAATCTTATAAAGAAAAAATTTAATTTTCTCTGAAAGAGAATAATTTAAACGTAACGAATTTATGTTTATCCGTACTTTCTACTGCTGTGGAAAGAAAACAACCTGTAAATATGCTGTGTGGACGACCCAAATACTAAAAGGCGTTGTCTAGGGGTGTAATTAATTTTACTTATTTCCCTACTTCACAAAGACAGATCATTCACACTCTATCTAGTTAGACCCAGACTTAAATCAGACTCAAAAATATCTTTATCCCGGCGAGCCAGCAAAATATTGTCGTAAATTTATTTTGAGAGAAAGAGTCTTAGAAATAATGGTCTTGTTTAGAGTGGAGAATGATGGTGAAAGCTCATTGATAATAAGGGTTAGAAAGTAAATAGTTGCTTCACAGAGTGCTGGGGAGAGTAAGGACAGACTTATTTACGACAATCGTTCCTCTCAATCTTCTCCTCAAACTCTCCTGGTCAAACAATTATTTGCCTGTTTCCAGACACACACCTGCGCTCACACCGATTTGGTGCTTCAAACACACAGACGCACGTAAATACAAACTATATTAAACAGATATGGGAAATTTGGGCTTTGGTATTCCAACACAGTACTAAATAAGTTTATGCTGTTTATTAACATTAAAATCAATCACAACAATTATCATGTGTTACAGGAAAAAATATCATAAGTACAGAAAATACAATTAACAAGGGGGGGGGGGTGAAGAAGATTGGTATCGACTACGCCCTTCCCGCTTGTATTAGACAAAGATAAACCCAGTCCAAAGAAAGATAATTATCAGGAACATAGGTAATGTAACCCAACAGTGAATTTAATTACTCTGAAAGAGGTGTTACAATATTAGGTATGGGTGGTGGAAAAAAATCCTGTTATTCCCAATTGTTTTTCCCTTTACTAAGCAAATTTAAAAAGGGGGGGGGGGGAGAAAGCGTTAACAAGATATCCCACTTAAAGTAACAATGCAGGGTATACAGAAAATTTATTACCCGGTAGGCAAGTTAACAAATGGTTTGCAAAAATTAAATCTCCTGTCATTCATGCACGCTCGTGAGGGCCCACACTCATATGCTCACACTCACTTACCGATTGTAGCATCAGGCACTCCATAGAATTATATAAACAGCAATTACACTCTTGACATATGAAAATGTCTGGTACTTCGATGTCCAGCCCCAGATTTAGCGAGGTTGGCTGATAACAAATATTCCCACTTATCGCCGGACGTGAAGCCTAAGAGTTCTTGTGTTTTATTATATAAAAGGAGTCTATGGGATGGCACTGTCACAGTTCGATACAGGGGTGAGAATGGAGTGGTCTCTTTAATTTTGCTGCTGGTGGTAAAATTCCTTCAATGCGTGATGAAAGCAACTGACCGGTAAGTTTTTTAAATCCAGTGAGGAAAAACTAGGCCCAGTCACAGTTCAGGTAAATATGTACTCTCTCACAGCAGAACAGTGAATAAAATATCGCTACTGGCAACTGTTCCTCTTCCAGTTTATCTTACAGATTGTAATTTAATTTGATGGTTTATTTAAATGTTCTTGGGTGGGCTTTCTTTCATGTAATTATGATAGCTAGGCCGCATCGGACCGCCACAAGATTATATTTAAAATGTTTCATCAATATATCTCGAAATTTAAGAACCGAGTCTGGAAGACTCTGTATGATTTCTTGCTGGGATCGCAAAGGTTATTTGATCATTCTATTGAAAAAGATAGAAAAACCATGACAACATAATCATACCTCAAAAATCAAATAATATTCTAACGCACGATAAATTTACCAATAAGACTATTCATATACACTCGCGTATTTAATTATGTATTTAAGAAAACACTTCGCGAGTCTAATGGTTAAAACACACATATATATATATATAGGACTTAACTAAATTTATTAATTATAAATTCCTTCGCGACTTTAAAAGTTACTTTAACATTTAAGCATCTATTATTTTTTTGAAATATTATAATAGATATATCATTAAATTTACCACTGGAACTTTTGAGATGAGTTTAATTTAATAGATTTAAATAAACACAAAATCCAGTGAAATGAAATGAAAGCAATAGACCACTGATCACTTTAACAAATATATTATACCGTGCACAGAAAAAGAAATGACTCCAATGTAGCCACCAATTCAGATGGAAATCTAGCAAAATTCTACTATAGCTAGTGAATCTTAAATCTCTGGCGAACGAATGATAAAATGGCTTTCTTCGTGGTCTGTATATATCTAACTGGAATGCAAGAATGGGGGGACATGTTAGAATTTGACACCTTTTTAGATCTCAGGAGACTTTTGGGGCTCTAACCGCCAGACTAAAGAGCGATGCCGCCCCTGGTTTTCCGTATCTCCGTTAGCTGCGTCCGCTTTGTCTCTCCCGTTCGTGTCCCCTGCGATCGGTTCTGTGGTTAACACAGAGATGCGAAATGCCGGCAAGAAACTTGCGTCGTTCGTTTCAGGGACCACTACTGCCTTTGATGGCATGCCGCTAGTCTTTCCTGAGATCCCGCAGTGCCTGTTTGATCGTGTGCCGCTACTATCGTTTGATTCTGGCAACGCCCCCACTGGACCGGCGTCCTGACCAAGTTAATGAAAATAACTGCATATGATTGCTCAAGAGATATCCGTGGGCGTGATTTAACCTTTCCTTAAATCATAAACTGTCCACATATTAATCAGCAAACGTGTTGACAATCTGCGTGGAAATGTTGCATGCTAATGAGCCCACGTTTCTGTTGTGCATAGCTAATGAGTCCAGGTGGAGCATTCCCGTATGACGATAAAATTACAACAATACTCGGGGGCACTGATGTTATCCGAAGGGGTCGTTACGAAGGGTCGTACCATATCATCCAACACTTCCGGGTCAGCTGAGTTCGTCTGTCACAGAGTGCACCATCAAGACAAAAGATGGACGGGAAATAGTCTATCTGAGTGCACCATCAAGACAAAAGATGGACAGGAATAGTCTATCAGAGTGCACCATGAAGACAAAAGATGGACAGGAATAGTCTATCACAGTGCACCATCAAGGCAGAAGATGGACAGGAACAGTCTATCAGAGTGCACCATCAAGACAAAAGATGGACAGGAATAGTCTATCAGAGTGCACCATCAAGACAAAAGATGGACGGGAAATAGTCTATCAGAGTGCACAATCAAGACAAAAGATGGACGGGTGTTACGACACGTTTAATGATGTCGTCTGCTACAGTTGTGAGCACTTTTAAAATTGCGCGGTAATATATTAATATGCTAAAAATGTGAGATGTTTTGTGCTTCATGATATTTTAGTGAACGCGAATTTGAATAGTTGTCTTGGATTAGGATGACGTGATACGTCGGTATAGTGCCACTTGACAACGTTCTACTTTTACACTTCAGACTCCGAACTTTGTCCAAGTCGGACGTATCCTTCATTACTCCCAGTATAAAGTGAATTGCATTGAAGTACTTTTTTGAAAGATAAGCTATGGGGTCAGCTATCTCGTTTTCCAGAATATAATAATGGAGTATCCTTATTGATGATTAAGTTCCGTGGATTTGGAACAACAAGGAAGTATTAATTTGTGATTTTATTAAAAACGTTATCTTCGCTGAACCTATAACTGTTCATTACCGGATGACCGACCTACGGCATCGCGCGTAAACAGTTAGACGTTTTGACGACTGATGAATTGAAAATACAGGAGACGAGTTTTGATTACATGAATAATACGTATATTTGATTAATGCCATGTCTTGTGGATTTCGTTCCCGTAATAAAAATGTATCTTGTGGACTCTTACCCCTACGGATTTATCAACTCACTATCGTTGAAGTTTGATCAGTTTTACCCAATATTCGTCACCTTCATATACTAGCACGATCGCTCAAGAGAATAAGTCAAATGATAAGGAGAAACAAAAATGCAGCCAGAAATAACAAACACTCTTATCAAAAAGGAACTGTATCCAAAAAATTGTTTGCAACAAAAGAAGTTGCAACAATAAATGGTGGCCAGTGTGGGAGCGAAAATTTTTCTTAAGAGGAAAAAACAGACTGTGATGCATCATATACATCTCTAGTACGCATGCGTCTTGGTTACGATACTTGTTTGAGTTATTTTAAAAGTAGGAAGAATGTAGAATGTTCTTGACAATGCGAATATTGAGGTTGACAGCTCCATGCACAACCTCATATTAGTCGCCTTGTACGACATGCATGAGGGTACAGTGGTCCTATTTGTTGCAAATGCTTGTGCAAGGCGTGGTTTGGTGGTTAGCTCTGAACAATGTTCCATGTGATATGAATAAAACAGTTATAAATGTCTGGCCATTGTTTTATCTTCTTGATATTCTTCAGTGATAGTGTACCGTGCCTTCTATGGAAGATTAAGCGAATGCGGGGTGGAAGATTCTGAACTATAATTGAACCTTGTAATTTAATTTGACGTGACAAGTCGGTTCATTGAGTCCATACATTTATTCACAGTGATATAAATATGATGATCAATTCCAATAGGGGTAGAACGTAAGTTCATGTAAGTAATGCATAAATTAATAATAGCGTAGACTGCTGGTTATGTGTCAATGTCCGTTTAAGGATACAGAGCAGTAATTGTCGTCAGAACATCACAGCTATATGCACGCGCAGCTAGACATGGCTACCTGCCGACAGTGAGACTGCGAGTCTGAATAATTCATAAGAGTTTGACGATTATTCTTCTCCTTCCGAGAAATCTAGTTAAATACTAACCTCCATATATTTCCCTCTCATATTGAGTTCTAGGACTGACCCTGGTCCATCAAAAGTACAGATATAAATGGCTATATCATGCCATTGAACTGGAAGGTTAGAAAAACGCAGCTATTCAGCTTTACGGTCAAGTACAAAAGGGTAGCGTTTCTTAGTTACCGACTGTGTCCTAAACAACGCTATACACGTCATAATCGATCGTGTATGAAGCGTTCAGTAATTGAAACATCTATCGCAATATATTAAATGTCTTAACCTTTACAATTGCACGTCTGGTAACCTTTAGCAGACGGCGTTAATATCATACACCGTAACAATTCCCTGTACACCGGGGAAAAAAAAATCGATAGATTTTTTTTCAATATCTATCCGACTTAACAATTTTTCAAAAAAATTTAACACAATTGTGACATATGGCCGACGATGTTCTGAGTAGAACCGTGTTGCGGTCATGTCAACTAACTATTTGTCATAGTCATCTAATCATAAATCACATTATATATCAATATTATACATATCATTATATCAACTAAATAAATGTCCAATGTTAATAGTGAATGATAAAATTAAATTAAAGTAAGGTCTGTCGTATTAGTATGTCATATAGGAATTAATTTGACTAATTAAAATTAAATTAATTAATTAAATTAAGAGTTAAATTATTAAGGTTCTAATGTAATGCGATGTTATGAGAGAAGAAAAGACAAACTAAGTGAGAAGAAATAGAAAGAAATTCGAATATAAGTTTTAACTTAATTGTGTGTGTTAAGTGTTAGTGAATAATAACTATCTAATTTAACTAACTAAATAATGTATAGGTACATTAAAAAAAAATTATTAATCTAATACTTGTGTGAGATTTATTTTCTCTTTTCATAATTTCTTCTTTTAGTATTTCGTTCTCTTTTTTTTTTGTTCTTTCATTTCATTTTTTTCTCACATTTCATTTTATTGATAATAATTCAATTAAGAAGTTAAGTTAACTAATTAATTAGTATAGGATATGATGATCCATCCGTAGTCTTGATCCTGATGAATTCTTTTAGGCAAAAATGTTCAAACGTTTACGTTGGAAAGAAATGTCATTTATCCTAGCATCCAAGAATTAAGTGCACCTAGGATAATAAGTTCGACTTGTCGTCAGATATTGTTCCATGATTGTTCAACGACTATTCATATATCGTGTATGGACGTTAGACGAAGTTCCAATGTCCACATGTATACCTTGATTGTCTTTAGTTCCATTCTGTGATGCATATAGTGTATATAAAGTTTAAATTGAAGGCAAGGTTAGTTCCTTTATAGTTGATACTTCGTTCAATCCAATGTAGTGCTGATTAAAATAGGTTAAGAGTGTCAATGTTGATTATTCGTCGTCAATAGGATTACGTGACAATGCATCTGCCACACAATTTTCAGTGCCAGGAATATGTTCAATGGAGAACTCGAATGGCTGTAGGATGATTGAATATCTGGCAAGTTTCTGGCTCTTATGATTAGAGCGACGCAAAGATGCTACAGCACGTTGGTCCGTCTGTATGGTGAAGGGAGCACCGAGCAAAAATTTTTCCAGTTTGGTTATTGCCCAGATCACAGATAAAAGTTCCTTGTCGACTGTTGAATACTTTGTTTCTGCCGGCTTCAGCTTTCTTGAAATGTATAACGTAGGATGTAGAATGCCATCATGGTTCTGGAGCAGGCATGCACCAATGCCGTAGTTACTAGCATCTGTTCGTAAGAAAAATTTTTTGGAAGCTTTGGGAAGTCTTAAAATTGGTTCATGCGAGAACAAATTTATAATTTTGTTGAAAGTTTCATTGCATGTACCAGTCCATGTCACCTTCACCGGCATATCTTTTTTTAACAATGAAGACAATACAGCCGTGATGGATGACAAGTTTGGTATGAATCTACTGTAATATTGAACAAGTCCTAACAAACTCCTGACCTGTTTCTTCGTCTGAGGAACTGCTATGTTTAGAATTTTGGAGACTGTACTAGGTAACGTTCGGATATATCCCGATCCAATGATATGTCCCAAAAAGGTTATCTCATTACACGCGATTTGCACCTTTGTAGGTTTAGCAGTTAGATGATAATTCCTTAGAGTATCGAAAACATATCTAAGTCCCGAAACATGTTCCTCAAACGACGAACTAAACAAGCATATGTCGTCAATATATGTAATAACGTCTGGTCTACCTGATAAAATTTGTCGCATCAGGCGAATGAAGGTAGCTGGCGCATTAACAAGCCCAAAAGGCATCACATTCCACTGGTATAGACCTTGTGGAGTGGAAAATGCGGTGTAGTACTTAGCCTTTTCGGTCAGTGGTATCTGCCAATAACCTTTAGTTAAGTCTATCTTACTAAATATAGTTGCGTTGGATAGACGTGGTAGTAAGTCGTCAATAAGTGGATGTGGTTCGCTGTCAACTATAGTCTTAGCATTTAATTTTCTATAATCAACACATAGTCTGATGTTATTGTCCTTCTTCCGGACAATCACTAATGGAGAAGAGAATGGCGAATTACTAGTCTCAATGATTCCCAGAGACAACATCTGTTCAAGTTCCTTAGTAGTTTTAGCAAGGAAATGTAAAGGAACAGAATAGGGATGTACACGAATAGGTGTATCGTCATTGAGAGTAATGTCATGACTGATAGCCGATGTGCGACCCGGAACGTCGGTCAACACATCTGGATAAGATTGTAATAGATTAGCAATCTGTAGACGCTGTTGCGGTGTAACCGTTGAAGAGATGGTTACATCCCGCCAAGATTCAGTAGGTTGAACTACTGGTACAGGTAACGGTAACTGTACCTCAGGAAAAGAAGATTCTTCTTCCTGGATGACAGATAAGTTAGTATAATGACAAGTAGATACTGTGTTGTCATCTAGTTCATGAAAAATTGACTGTAAGTGTTCAGGACGTGTATGAAATTGCTTGAGCATGTTAATATGAAATATCTTTTTGTGTCCCTTGATATCTAAGACGTATAAGAATAAATGACCAATAAGGAAAAGAAATGATGACTGACTAGAGCTGAGTCATCAAGAAATAAGACAAAAGGGTGAGCGTACACCATTATCTGCGTGGCGCAGAATCAGGTACTAATTGTAACTTTAGATAACGGTGATGAAAATAAACACCATTATCACGCTCGATTACCCAACGAGCGTCCCGATTGTTACGAAATGTAACCATCGCCTGTCTATTCTGCCCATTGCATGATGGCAGAAGGCGAACAAACTTAACGTTTGCTGTATAATCAAAAAAATTTCTAAGTGCCTGCCAGGTAGTATCCTGCGGCAGATTTCGTACTAACACTGTGCGAGAATACGCACTTTTCCCAATATATGTAGTATCATTGTCACGAAATAGTGGACAATGATGATATGTATTCTTTGTCAAAGAATTAACCTTCCTTTTCAACACCGACGTTGTCTTTCTGTTGGATGTCGTATCATCCTGACTGGACTGAGGATGATACCTATCATCACCAAAGGTATTAAATTTCCTACATGTCGTAGACATGTCCTTGCTGGGCAAAGTAAAAACTTTTTCATCATAATTATTTGTGTTAACTTTATGTTTCCTTTTAAGTCCAGCATTATTATTTAACTTCTTATTTTTCCTCATAATGTTTTTGTCAATGTTGACAACGTCAACAGTTTTATTAGGATCAGTTATATCCTTAGTATGTTGTCCAATAGATCTATCATCTTCATCAATTTCCAGGATAGTACTGAGAGTGAAGTTGGAAACTGCTGTGCCACATGTATTTATGTTGTTGGCACGAAGTGTAGCCATATCAACAACAGCGTTAGCGTTGCTAAAAGAATGCAAATTTTTTTTTTCCCAATCATTAATTTCCTGTGGGGAACAATCCTTACTACCATGGATGCGTCCCAACATCAGGTCTGCAATTGGATTCTGAAGCATGCATACTTTTACGTTCCCTGTGAAAAAAGGAGTGTTAACATGAATAATAGCTGTGGGGTAAAACTCTATTGTTCCACCAAAAGTCATGCAACGGACATATTCCCCCGTTGCACAGCTAGGATGTACCAGCGACTGTCGTACACCAATCGTTGTGGATCCCGAATCCCTCAACACGGAGACGACGGATCCATTAACTAATCCCCTGTTAAAAATTAGTAGGCCTGTTCCATCGTTGACTGCAAGACCTACCTGTGGTATAATATGTCCGCAGTTAAGCACTGTTTCTTTCGCCTTCTGAAAAATAAGATTGCATTGCTGGCAACTATTTGCCACATTATAATTAATAGCAAAACATGCAGCAGAAGACTGTGTTGTATTATTTTCAAGTGGGATCTGAGCTATAGGGGTAGTATTATTTGTAACTGCCGCCCCTGTATTATGGTTGTAATGAGATGATCCCCGAGAATGAGATCGATTCCGAGTATAATTGTTAGAATTATCTCGTCGCCCTCTATAGTAACTATTATCTCGATGTCTCGAGCCATGATTATTACCATTCCAGTTATTATTATTATTGGGAGTATGTGATCGATTATAATGAGTGTTATGTTGACCATTGTGGTAGTTTGTTTGAGGTGAATAATTTCTATCTCGTGATCTACCTCTGTTGAACTCCTTTTTTTTGTTGAAATCATTATTATGTCCCTTCTGAAAGTTAACATTGTGATTTCTTTGGAACCTGCTTCTGTCTACACTGTGATGTCTTTGTTTGCTATTATGATTGTAGGCCATATAGACGCCACAGGTAGAGGTTCTCTTAATGAGGAGTTAGAAATGGTTGCATTCGGATGTGCCGAACAGTAGTTTAAAGAAATTTTTTCTAACTCGTCCATGGTACCTGGTTTACGCTCCTGCAAATATGCAAAAAAAATGGCTGGCTAACCGAAGATAATACCTTATCCCGCAGTAGTAAATCAACTAATTTGTCGTATGATTTGTTGACTTCTGCCAGTTCAACCCATCTATTAAATGTATTGCGTATGTTCGCAATGAATCCTGCAAAATCCTTTGGAGATTCAGGTAAAATTCCCTTAATTTTCAACCTACAGTGTTCCTCGTCCAGGTGAAACCTTCGTAAAAGCAAGGACTTAATAGCACCGTAGTTATTTGCTATTGATGGGTCAGCATTTTGAGAAGCTGTCAATGGTTCTCCAACCAAGAATTCATTTAATTTGAGTACCCATGACTCTTCAGGCAAATGGTTAGATTTGCAAGTCTGTTCAAAACGTGCCAGGAACGATGAAAGGTCGTCGACGTTCAAGTTGAAAATGGGTAATTTAAAGTTGTAGAAATGTTTAGGTTGGCTGGATGATGATCCATTTTGTGCGTTATTATTCTGGTTTGCATCAGCATTTTGTGCTTGTAATCTTGCTGTCTCCAATTTAATACGCGCCAATTCCATTTCTTGTTGTAAAATAAATTCCTCTCGTTTCAATTTATTCTCTTCTTCCTGTTTGGCGATTGTTCTTTGCTCTTCTCTTTCACGTTGAGCAATCTCTCTCAGTCTATTTTCCTTGTCAATTTGCTTCATCTCACGTTCTGCTTCCTCTTTCTTTAATGCAGCCTTTTGTTCCTCTTCCTCTTTCTTTAATGCAGCTTTTTTCTCTTCTTCTTTTCTTTCATATTTTTCCAGTTCTGATTCAGCAAACTGACGAAGTTCTTGAGATTTATAACCGTATTCCCGACCTATTTTAACGAAATGGTCTATAGTAAGCATTTTGACTTTTATCTGTAAGTAATTATTGATAATTACTGATTAAAATAGTCAATAGTAGCGTCAGAGTAATTATTATACTTACTCAACTTAGAAATATTCAATATAAGTAATCACAATAGTACTGAACTTAATGTCTAAGTTCAACTAATAGACAATATTTTGTAACAATATTGTATCTAAATAATACTATATCATAAATAGTTATGATATCTGTTAAATATAATGTAATTATATCACACAATTAATCTCAATATCCAATAATGTTGGGTATAATTCCTAGTAATTATATTGTTCAATGTACTAAGTCACTCTCTTAGTACCAGAAAAGTATATTAAATAATATACAATGGGTCTATTACCTCAAAGGTAGCTATAAGATTAGTTTATTTTGTCAATATATATATTATATTATTATGCCCTAGGCATCTATTATAAATTGTAGTGCTACTTTCTTGGACTATCACTGCATAATTATGCAATGTCCCATATTAACCTTAAATTTCAGAAAAAATTAATTAAATTAAATTACAAGTGTATTATTGCATATAATTATCATATTATTAATGTGGTATTAATATATATTATGAGGACAGACAAGCAATGATGCAACTAAAGGGTACAAACAATGTTAAGACGCAAACAAGACATTTTCACAATTAAAAATGAATTTATGAACTAAATAAAATAAGCGGAAATGTCACAGACCAAATGAAGGGTCAAGGTCTGACCCGAGGTCAACTGAATATTCAAAGTACACACAAAAAAAAATGACTGCGAAAAATGATGACGTCACAGGACTCATAACGGACGAAAATTTAACAATCATAAAATAAATGATAGTCAGAGGAGACTGGACGAATAGTAACGAACATGGTACAGAACTGAATAAAATTATTAACTGAGTACGAATAAAATACACCGATTATCTACGGGACAGTACAGCTAACGCAAAATCGTCAAACGATAGCAGATTTGGACAACAAGTCCAATGTCAAACCTCAATGGGGTTTCCAAAGGTGCAATCGTTTAACTGCCCTAAGAACGACTGAAATCTAGGTGGTCAGCTGTTCGCGACATTCCCCAGAGATTTCAGTTCCCTCCAACCGGCCCACGAATTAACAACACCTTAAAACAACAAAAAGAAAATACATAGACCTGCCTGATAAACAAAATGGACTCTGTTATTTATCGACCGAAAAGACTTAAATGCTTTTGTGTTGCTTAGATCATGCTAGTCAGAGGCAGCTAGAATAAAATTAAAAACATTTCCTGGCAAACGATACATGGACTCAGTTAGCACTGTTTGCAATCACAACAGTTAAACACCTAGACTTATCTTTTCTGTTGCTTAGATCAGTGCTAGAGGTCGTCAACAGCTAGGCTAAAGCCCCTGACTGTCTGCTCCGTAGTCCATATCATGTATTTGCTTCAAATGGCTCATGTTTCCCCTGGTTAGACTTAGAAACGGCTTGATTTCTCCGACAGATCACGTACACGACTTTCGGTGACGTCACGTTGTTAGGGATTATACTGAGTACTGCGTCATCTTCGAATGGGTCATGTGATCGAAAACTGATCGTAAATAATTCCTTCGAAAGTCATGCAAAAAATTTTTGGTTTTTGGTTGTTTCTCGTCCCCAGACACCGGGCACCACTGTTGCAAATGCTTGTGCAAGGCGTGGTTTGGTGGTTAGCTCTGAACAATGTTCCATGTGATATGAATAAAACAGTTATAAATGTCTGGCCATTGTTTTATCTTCTTGATATTCTTCAGTGATAGTGTATCGTGCCTTCTATGGAAGATTAAGCGAATGCGGGGTGGAAGATTCTGAACTATAATTGAACCTTGTAATTTAATTTGACGTGACAAGTCGGTTCATCGAGTTCATACATTTATTCACAGTGATACATTTATGATGATCAATTCCAATAGGGATAGAACGTAAGTTCATGTAAGTAATGCATAAATTAATAATAGCGTAGACTGCTGTTTTACGTGTCAATGTCCGTTTAAGGATACAGAGCAGTAATTGTCGTCAGAACATCACAGCTATATGCACGAGCAGATAGACATGGCTACCTGCCGACAGTGAGACTGCGAGTCTGAGTATATTCATACGACTTTGACGATTATTCTTCTCCTTCTGAGAATTCTAGTTAAGTACTAACCTCCATATATTTCCTTCTCATATCGAGTTCTAGGACTGACCCTGGTCCATCAAAAAATACACATATAAATGGCTATATCATGCCATTGAACTGGAAGGTTAGAAAAACGCAGCTATTCAGCTTTACGGTCAAGTACAAAAGGGTAGCGTTTCTTAGTTACCGACTGTGTCCTAAACAACGCTATACACGTCATAATCGATCGTGTATGAAGCGTTCAGTAATTGAAACATCTATCGCAATATATTAAATGTCTTAACCTTTACAATTGCACGTCTGGTAACCTTTAGCAGACGGCGTTAATATCATACACCGTAAGTACGTATGTAATGTTTGCACGAAAAAGCCCTGAAAAGATTTAGTCCTGAAAAGCGCTGCTATATATATATATATGTATGTATGTATGTACACATGTATGCATATATTATAGGGCATGTATGTAGTGTACTGATGTATTGATGATCAGCTGTGTAAGGGTAATCTATATCTAATAAGAGTAGTGTATTATAGATAACCTTACTTGCTGCCACATATGTATACCTCAGTCAGAATTATTCTGGAATAGTGTGATGACTACGTTATATGTCTAGGGTATAGGTATGATGAAGTGTAAGTCATAACAACAACAGACAGATAAACAATTTAATTTATTCCACCACACTTGACAACACTGTGACACTCACATACATAAAACACTCTACGAGGATATCTTAAAGGAGTCACTGATAACTTTTCAATTAACAATATGTATTCAGTGCTGTCATGAATGTATATGTGTCCTGATTCAAATACAAAGGGAACCAGGAATCACAATCAATTTTAATTACAAGTTATATGTACAGAATTTATCAATATGAATCTTGTAGTGACATATATTAGTAATAGTATCCTATGTGTGTCAGTTGTGTAGTAGTAATATGAGGTAATACTGGTTTTGTTTTGTTCAAGCTCTGTTGGTATTTGTCATCATGACTTCAATAGTTTGTCTTTATTGGAACTAGTATTGGAGATGTTCTCAGTTCCTGATATTAAAACAATTAAATTCCCCTCTTAATTGTATTTTACACTGTCATTTTAAGATGGGGGTACATAATGTTGAGCTCCATGGCCACACTCTCTTATCTTTCGTGATGACTGTAGTAAAAGACTCCTCTGCTCGATTACTTTAATGAGTTCTGGAGTCACCCCACTGGTTGCTATATGGACCAAGGAGTATGCTGTCCACCTCTGGCTTCAGCAAAGCTCTGACCAGGTGCTGCTCAATAACTTTACGACCACGGTCCCTGAAACAAGAAGGATGTACCTTCTACTTCATAACTAATTGATACTCTAGTTCTACACTGAGCACAATACATCACAAACATTGAGTTCAGAGCGTTAGGCCAACTGTCATCTTCATCTGAAATACTTTATACCAGTATTTCCCTCCCTAATGGTTACTACGCCTCTGCAATTCCAGCATTATTTCTTTCTAGTTAATAATCTAGGTGTCAGTGTACTGTTTGGCCATTCCATGCAGTTTTACTTTCCTCCGACACCTTCTGTTCAGGCTGGAGCAATATAGGCTTTACATCATGTTCGCTACTGAACTACACATATATACAGGCATAAATTAACAATTTACATTCAATTTTCATTAAAAGATATTGAATATTTCAAGCTTACCACAATTCATAGAATAATAAACAGTTTCGTTGACTGGCAATGAATATAGCACAACTCCGATCTGCCGATGTCCCAGGCTTTATTTTATATAAAATATACACTGGTGCTCAACGCACTGCTTCTTAGTAGGTTTATTACAAGATGTGGCAATGAACAGACGCTCTGAATTGAGTATATTCGCAGCTCTACCCAATGAAACCACGTCTACACATCTTTTCAAAAAAGTACTCCTTTTTCACGTTTCCCCTGACAACACAAGATAGTATTTATAGCCTGACCAATCGTGTTTAGTCTTACATTTGTGGCGCTCCAATCAATTAGGAGTTAACATGGTAGGCTATTTCCGTAACGTAAGGTTTTTTCAAACACGTTATAAAAAAATTTTATGAGCAGAAATGATTTCATGCTGTCAGGCATCCCCACTATTTTATTTTGGTTATAATTTGGTAATTCCTAGACTATTTGCGTAACGTTTTACATATTCTTTGTCAGCAAGCCCTAAGGAACCCAAATATACAAATTTAAAAGAGCTAAGTGGCTGCGTTCAAAATATGCAATTTCTTCTACCTCCTGTTTCGAAGATGTGCTGTCTGGGTACTGTAATGTTTTCAAACGTAAACCCATCTAATGTCATCTTTTCTAATAAGCGTTTTCCAGGTTTTTTTAAAACCTAACTCTGGGAAGGTTAGTGTTTTTATCACTGTCCGTCTGAAAAAAAGTTAGTGCATGTGGCCTTACACGCGTGATGGCAGCAATTGTGTATCGCGCGACGCGTGTTTAGTATTGCATGCTTCCTGCCCCTCTCTCCCCTGCTTTATCTGTCTTTTAGTTACGCTGTGTATGGGATGAATGAAATATTAAATCTAGGTCATTGATCAGCTTGCATATCTCCAAGTTTTTCCAAGAAATACAGTACACGTTTCATTGAAGAAAGCGGGTAATAATATAGTAGGCTTTTACTATCAACGTGAAAGCGTTACAATTTGCAGACGAATGAGAAAACAAGGGGGATTTCGAGTACAGTCATTGTGACAGCACTGTTCATTTACCATCTTTCTTTTCTTTATTAAATGTATTTGTTAGGCTTTATATTTACCTGATAATTTATATATGTGGATTAGAATATTTCACGACAATATATATATATATATACAGCCCAGGCAAAAGAAGAAAATATAGAAAATATATCATGCTAGCACACTCAATCGCAAAGAAAATACCAGAAAACACAACTATCCCACTGTGGAAAAGATGCTTTCCCGATCTCAAATCTGATATTCCAGGCATTGACAGCAAAGGAATTCAGATAGAAACTCAAAGAAATCGTATAGTAACCAACTACAGTATATTGACCAACAATTTCTTGACACATGCATATACTGATGGTTCAGCACAAAAACGCAATTGAGAATGGGAGGAGGGTGGGCGTGGGCGTCCTCATTAAATTAAAGTAAAGAATCCACTCTATATCAATCGCCACTGGCATATACTGCAATAACTTCAAAGCTGAAGCAGAAGCCCTGAAATAGGCAGCGGAAACACTCAGGCCATTTAAAAAAGATGCCTGTTAATAACTATTTAGGCGAGATTAGGTCTTCATTTTCCGCCTACACTCTCAACACAACAGATTGAGATACCATCCATACTACAAGTACAAGAGCTCTGCACCTGTGTCATCAGCTCCATGACAGCTGAACATCTGCTGCAGTCCTGCTCAATAAGCAGCAGTGAACGGAGTAGCATATGTCGACAACCTACTCTCCTCGAAAAACTGTTTGGAGATGTCAGGGACCTTTAGCTGACTACTGCCTTTATTAGAATAATTAATGTGGAAGTCTGAAGGGGAACTAGGAAGAAGAAGATATCAATATCTGTAAACGTTACACCAAAGCTTGCATTAGCAAAACTGATGAATGATTTGGTGGCTTTTTTTAACCCACATCTTTATGACATCTCTTGTATGGCACCTAAACCTGCCCTTATCCATTTCAATAGACCTGACCGGCAAGGTGCTCTTGACTTCTAGGTCATTGCAACCAAATCCTGATCCTCGAAAGATAAGGTTAATCTGATCTTGAGACCCATCTAGTATTGTTCATTGGATGCTTTAATCCCTAGGTCTTAAACATCAGTTATTTCTTTGTTAGCGACATCCTTCTTTTCGTTTGTCTGTTAATCTCTGTTAATTAGCATTTTTAACGCTAACAGTGGGAGCCGCGCTGGTGTAATGGTTAAACATTTATAACATATAAGGAAGGGAAACCCGAGGCCTGTAAACAGTAAATAAATATTAGACAAACATAAAGGTATGTTTTCAGGCACTCGTAAGAAATAAAGAAGTAGAACACTAGACAACAGAAAAACAACAGACGTGGTAAGAAAACATACCTTTATGTTTGTCTAATATTTATTAGCGATCAGGTGTTCAAGGTTCAAGCCCGGGCGCAGGCATTTGTAGGAGTGTCATTGTAAAGTTTCTTTTCTTCTTTCCACTCTGTAAAGTGTCAGTCTGTATGCTCTGTAAGGAAGAGTGGTGTGTTGTTGAGATCAGGCATGCTCCAGTCTACCCAGCTGTAAATGGGTAACTCACCCTAGTCCTGAGTTAGGGAAGGCAAAGGCTCCAGGGGAAGCAGGCCCTAAACTTGGTCACTTCAACCGACGCAGGATGGTGTATGTATGAAGTAGAAGTGTAGAGTGTGATTACCGCGAATGGTGTACTGTTCGTGTGCTGACCAATATAACCACTCATACACTTGTGTCTACAAGGCACCAATGCAGACTGCTGGAATCTTTGTTTACTCAATTTATTCAGACGTACACACTGGGACATACGAGTACATCATGGTATGTTGACATATCAATTTGTAGGTATACATAGCAGATCTGAAGTCATGACACATTCAGAAATAATGGGCAGTACATCAAAAGTTCAATGTCATGATATATTATGGCCGCATCCCCCTATCTGACTAAACGCGTCAGTGAAGGCAGATCGATAAATAACTAAAGTTACTTGACGTCCATAGTTTGTAGCATATATTATGAAACCACGAAAGAGGGGGTTTCTAGCAAGATTGAGATCTCCCTGTCACTGTCCGATAATAGGATAAATAATCTGTTCTCTTGGCAGTGATCAAAACATATGATGACTGAAATCTAACATGGCTGCCTCCCTGAGTTGTCGTTCACTCATTCATAGGAAGGAGAATATAAGCCAGAGTTAATTTATAATGGGTATATAAATGATTTCATAAATGTTTCCATACAGCTCTACGGTGATCAGGTTAATTCACGTAGCCATAACCGCTGTAGGAAAGTCTGTCATCTTTGTCGATACAAAACACGACCCTAGCAATACGAAGCACAATGTTCCATCTAGGTCGAATCGACATGAGATCATCAAAATAGGTCTGGCAATACATGGAGTCCGAATTATACATTGTACCGTACCTTAGGAGAGTCTCTAACATAAACTATAGTAGAGATACCACCTCCTTTAGAAGAAAACCACTTCATGAATCATATTTCCTTAAGAATCTACCAGCCCTTTGAAAAGTGCGTACCCGCCATTATCACGGTACATCGGAACTCATCACGACTTGTCAAGACAACTCATACTTCCGCTAGACCGGAATAACAAGAATCTAGTCCCTCCTACCCATCCAAAATATACAATATAGGACTGATTCTACTTGTACTAATAATATGTAATACATATGAATTCAGGCCATAAACACAATAAGCAAATTAATATATTTTCTGGCCCTAAAAAATAAGTACAAACGTAAGCGCAATATCCTTGCGCCGGATCAATATCCAGAACGATTACTCCTATAATCAAAAGTGTGAATCAAACATGGATTCTCTCGCTTTTACCATAGACAGCATTTTCATACACAAATGAATGAATGTCTATATTTTTTTCATATTAAATAGCCATATCGATTTTTGTAATATGTGCGTCAAAATATGCACGCAACAGTCATCGACCGAGATTTTGACTGAATAACCTGAACGGCTCCTGAGTTACTAACCGGGTTGAAAGGAAAGTCCACAGACGCCCCAGCCTCGCAATGACATGTCATTGGGCCGAAGGACTGAAAGCCCAAGTGCCGCTGGTTAAGAAAAAAAAACGGTAACAATAATCGTGATTTAAAAAAAATACATTATTTGCTTACCTATTCACTTATGAATTTATATATGTATGTACTTGTATTTATACAAGTGAATAGAATTCACTCTATGGCAATTGCCACTGGAAAATACTGCAATAACTTCTGTGCTGAAGCAGAAGCCCTGAAACAGGCAGCTGAAACTCTTATTGAATGCAAAGCACAGGCAGAAAAACAGATAGTAATCTTTTCAGATGCCCTCTCAATAATATCAGCGCGGAAGAGCCACCAAACTGAAGGATTGAAAAATCTGATAATCTCCCTTGAAAGACTGGCCGAATGCTTCAAGAAGTGCACTATCCAGTGGATACCAGCCCATTGCAACATACCAGGAAATGAGGAGGCAGATAGACTTGCTAAGGAAGGAGGTGCCTTACAACAAAATGATATAGAGACAACTTACGCAACGGCAAAGACTACTATAAAGGCTACATTCAAGTCCAAATGGGAAAGAGAGCACCCGGGACATTTGAAAAATGATGCATATCATCAACTATCCAGAAAAGAACAGGTCATCATTTTTCGGCTACGCACTGGTCACAACAGATTGAGATACCATCTGTACCACAAATACAAAATTGGTGCAACAGATCTCTGCACCTGCGGTACCAGCCCAATGACAGTCGAACACCTGCTGCAATACTGCCCAACCTACAGTAATGAACGGAGTAGCATATGGCAACAACCCACTTCTGTCAACGAAAAACTGTTTGGAGATGTCGGGAACCTTGAGTTGACTACTGCCTTTATTAGAGTCATAAATGTGGAGGTCTGAAGGCGAACGAGGAAGAAGAAGAAGAATACATAGACCAACAATATGCACGTAGTACTTGTAGGTGGTTTCAGCGCACTCAATATTTTGTGAATGAAAGATTATGTAATTTTTATGTATTAAATAAATAATGCTTGAGACATATCTTTATTATTAGGTTTATTATTTACTTTACTTATTATTTATTTCTTATTTTTATGTTTTATTATGACGTAAATTTTTTTATTCTCATATGTTTTTACCAAATATCTGTAACTTTTTTCTGTCAATGTTTCTGTGCCGAGATGAATTGCCGAGAAGGAGTATACAGGGCCGAAACACTTGTTGCACTGGCGATAGGCTTCTGATGATCAGATTGCCTCCTGTTGTAGCTCTGTAAAGAGTTTCCTATCTTATCATATATATATATATATAACTTTCATCTTGCATCTTCTTACTTTGGAAATATGTTAACGATTTCCCAGACATTCCGTCTCTAATGCAAGGTACATTCCGCAGGTCTTTATGTCCGTTACGCCCATATTTAGCAGTGATGGTCAAATAAAGTACAAGTTTTGCAAAAATGCATGCGTCACAGTTCAACGAATCTTAATTGTAAACTGTTCTCGAGTGGAAGCTGTGAGATACTTAGACAGCCTGTCTAGCTTGCGCTTTTAGCATAATTTAAGGAGGAAATTTGTTGAGAAATAAAATTGAAATCTACATCTTCGCTAGATTTTCTAAGATCATAGTAAATAGATGATTGAGTGATTGACAGTATTTAGCAATGTTTAAGAATAGAAAAAACAGGAGTGGGCTGAGTTATGATTTACTCTCGGAAATAGGGTTAATGGGCAAAATTAAGCCGCGAGAAAGTGCTCAGGGAAAAGAAACTGAAAAAGATCTGTTTTCATAATTTAAGAGCAAAAAGTGACATTGGTAATGTCTGTGCTCATGTATCATTGTATAGCTTTCGTCTAATATGAGGCTGCAGCAAGAAATGTTTTTTCTTTGTCTTATCGCTTGATGGACTAATTGTATTGACTTAAAAGCCAACTGACAGCACGCGCAAAAGCGCGAACATTAACTGGACTTTGTTTTGCAGACGGCACATTTTGTCCTAAAATACAGACATTTATTAAATTCACGCGATTTCATCAACTTGGGCAATCAAATTGGTTCTGCTCTGGTAAGCTAAAGACAGAGCCGGGTATTGTTAACATCTCCCACTCATACGGAAAGTAAACGGAACCTGCACTATATGTAAATTCCATAGCCTTAGGTAATCATAACACGTACTACTAAATAACGATGTTTGGAAAGATCATTGGAACGTGTGCCTAGCCGGATCCCTCATTTGTGAGGAACAATGTTGAATGATAAATAAATTACACACCATACCAAAATAACACACCATAACTGATGAAAGGATGAGAAGTCATACTACAAACTGTTGAAACAATTGTAACATCAACGATAGGCAAAGGACGCTACCACTTCATAAGAGTACCAACGAGCCAACACATTCCATATGACATATAAGGCTGAAGTAACTTCATTACAAATCCGATAAAATTAATTACAGAATTTTAAACTTTTATCAGTTATGAAAGCATAATAAAATAAAGGAATGTAATTGTCTATTTGAGTAAATGTAAGTTATTACTTTGCACTAACGTGTTCTAATTTTGATTAACTTTAGTGGAGTTCAGTTAATTATAACGCTTTAATTTTTCTTGAAAAAATTTCTCCGTATCTATAGTTGCTTATTCTTTACAGGACGTGGCAATCAACCCCAGCTTTTATTGGCTGTTTGTGATTTTTCTAGGCAATTTTTTCATTCAGTAGTTTGCCATTGCTTTCTGAACGGTACGGCGCTTATACCATCGTTAAAAATCCACACAAGGCGATCTGCTACCAAACCGCCTGCAGCTGGTTTCGAACCTGGTATATCTGGATTATGAAACTGCGTTCATATCCATTAGGCCACAGACGCCGACTCTCCGTATCTACATTTTGTAATTATAAAACAAGACATTATATACAATTGGCGTCATCACCACACGTGTCAATATTAGTTTGTCCTGATCTAACAAGTCGGGTTGGGATTTTAGATATGTCAAGCTTTTGATCTATTGATGTATTTTTATTGTCTTTAGTTCTGGGGATGGCAGCGGGGAAATAAACCATAGTCTAGTTATTACAATTTTATCCTTCTTCTTCTTCCTCCTCGTTCGTCATGAAAAGGACGTTGGTTGCGTTGTGTCTGTTTACGCCGGAGCTGCGATATCTGCGCCTTTCGGCCGACACATCCGACTTCAGCACGGCATTTTTGGGGACCGGGTTTGCCTTCCCTCTTCGATCCCTACTCTCTCAGCCAGACTGCAGTGATGCAGCCTGCTTCCAGGACCACCACGTGGAGGTGGAGTAGGGTCTTAGTCAGCTCTGGTTCGCTGACCCTGACGCAAGCAGTCAAGCTATGGGTCGCTGACTGTATTCTCTATTGCTGCATCTTTGGGTCCCCAATTTTATCCAAGCTAGTAGCAGTTGTCTTTAAATTTAATCCTCAGTAGATTTAATATTAGGAAATACACTTTTTGTTTTAATGTACCAGCCAAAATCTACCTCAAAGGTATTTCTAGATAAGAGTATTGGCTGCATCGACAATCTCTTCTAACTACGGTATCATCAACTTTCACGAACACGCCACTGTTGTTACTATTTTTATCAACATCATCATCATCGTCACCACCGTCATCATCACCCCCATCATCATTCCCATGTTTGCTCCTTGCGGAATATGGAGCCACCACAGCAGCTGGTCTCCTTGTAGGAACTTGCATTAAACCACTCATATGTTCTTACTATGGTAGTTTATGTGGTAGTTTGTTTGACAAGATGAGGTTGTTGGCGCCATGCACATACTGGTCATATTAGTTGCCTTTTACCATTTTCTGATAAGGCAGAAGTTCTATTTTGTCTTTGTTCCCCTAGACACCCCTGGGAACTACGCGAGGTTTATTTATTTGTCCATATATATATATATATATATATATATACCGCATTGATGCGTGATGCCATATGATGATGGATGGCATCCGCATGTCTGGTTTTGTGTAGTGTGTAGATGTGTTCAGTCAAAACAATGTTCATGCAACAATAACAGGGCAATCCACATAGGACGTCAGTAAACTCACGACGTATAAAGTCAATGAGTCTTGAAACAGCCGTTGACGTTTTTCTTCATTATTTATTGTGGACGCCACAGTGACAAAATGGTTACGCAAATGTGTAGGCACATCAAACAGTCATTATCACAGCAACATTCAATACAGCAATAAACGGTAGACAGCATTACAATGATGAGTCAGATGCATGTTATATTTCAAAGTGCTGTAAATGTAGTCAGATGAACAACTCCATCCTTTTCTATAACAGTCAGGAGATAACCAGATGTATGAGATCAGTTCACTCTCCTTAGTTTGACTTCAGCAAGACAGACACGTCTGCCGAAGTATAAATAATGTCCTCAAGAATATCCTCTAGATAATAAAGGTTTTCTAAACCTCGTTCATTTAACCAAGTAGCAAGTAATGGTCCTTGGTACCTGCATCAACCGATGCAGTACAATGCAGCGACATGTGAGCTGGGAAAAAACATCTCGTGACGACGACTTTCGCAGACAGGCTATGAATCGAAATCGCTCACGACCCAAAATCAATAGAGTTAATGAAAATGTTAATTTACCTTGCTTTCAAGAAATACAGAAATATCACGCCTCCCGGCATGTGCAAATACACTAGAGGTATTATCCCGAATAAACGAAATATCCATAAGAGGACTACACATCCCTGACAGAACAAAAATAGCGGAGATCCCCTCTTCAACGAGGCATCTCTTTCGCCATTCCAAATCGCTCACTCCCACTAGTGGTGGGCGGAAACCGATCGACCAAACAACAAGACAAGTCATGCGCAGTCCAGCGCAAAAATGACCACAGCTCAAAAGTTAACTGCATTCGATACTAACGCGAGAAGACAAATGCTTACCGAGAAAAGTGACTATAGATTTCAAGCAGTTGTTGCCCTTGCGTTATAAAACAGATATTGAAATAAAACGATGTTGCGAGAATTTATCACGCAACATATCACCACCTCCTCCTCCCGATAAAAAAAAAATGTGGAAATTTTTTTTTCAATATCAAAGAGCAAGCGATAAGCGGCTCAAAACGCACGAATTATGCGCTGATAATTAATTAAATTGCCAAACAATAGGCTAATTATAGAGTGTCTGGTGAGGATATACCTCAACAGAAAAATAAATATGTCTCAAAAAATATTCACATCGGGGAGGTGTCACCAACACACATCACGTTAGCATGTAAACACAATATACGTATGCAAGTTACTATAATCATCATTAAACAGCATACTCTAATATTGTCTTTAAAAATGGATGTACAAATCTGATAGGAAAATTTAAATAGTACATTCTTTGACATGTAATGACATAAGTACATAGTAAAGTTAAACTACATGACGATCCAGGACATATGCTCTGGTATTCCGAGGGTAAGTACACAATCTAGAACTCGTAAGGTAAGTCCTCAGCTCAACAATGACATTCTGAGAAAGTACAAGCAATATAATGCTAATTAATAACTAATATGCTTCATAAGGTACAATACATTATTAATAATTGTGGCTGTTTAGTAAACTAACGGCCCTTATATTAACTACTCAGTCCTCCTCTATCATTTTAAAAAACGAACAGAAGAAGATGACAACAAAGCACGATAGTGTGTACATATAAAGTAAGTACAGATGTGCTAATCTATTGTAGAAATATAGGTGTGTTATGACTCTGTAATATATAGAAATATAGGACAGAAGTATTAGTTGGAGTCATGTGGGCATCTAGACAAAATGTCAGCCATCACATTATCCGCACCACGGATAGCTCGTACCGTGAAGTGAAAAGGTTGAAGAGCTATAGCATATCGAGTGGATCTCGAACTCTTCAAATTCTTAGTCTGAATAGCTGTAAGAGCTTTCTGATCAGTCTCTAGAATGAAATGTGCGCCCAGGAGGAATCTTTGTAGCTTTAGAATTGACCAAACCATCGCTAACAACTCACGGTCTAAAACCGAGTAGTTCCTCTCTGCCGCATTTAGTTTTCTAGAAATGTACATAACAGGATGCAGAGTATTTGCATATTCTTGCATCAGTGCTGCTCCAATCCCAGTGGATGAAGCATCACTCCGAAGAACAAAAGTCCTATCAAGAGTAGGTAATCTTAAGATGGGAGGAGAAGAAAATATATTCTTGATTTGGTCTAGTGAAGATTGGCATTCTTCAGACCAACGGACCAGATTAGGCGAACCTTTCTTCAACAATGTTGAGAGAGGTGCCATGATCGAAGATAAATTTGGAATAAATCTCCCATAAAATTGAATTAAACCTAAGAGACTCCTAACTTGTTTCTTCGTTTTAGGAACAGAGATGTTCAGTATTTTGGAAGTATTGTGGTCTTCTGTCTTCAAGAGACCATGACCAACACGATGACCCAGGAAAGAGATTTCACCAAAACCAACAAAAGCTTTAGAAGGTTTTGCTGTCAAATTATTCTCACGTAGAGTGGACAGTAAGTCATATAACCCTAAATAGTGATCTTCCCAGGTATCACTGAAGAGACAGATGTCATCTAAGTATGCGATGACATCCGAACGATGTGACAGAATTCGACGCATCATGCGAACGAAAGTGGCAGGGGCGTTCATGAGACCAAAAGGCATAACATTCCATTGAAATAGACCCCTAGGTGTAGAAAAAGCAGTAAGAGGTTTGGCATGCTCTGCTAAAGGCACTTGCCAATAACCTTTAGACAAGTCAAGTTTAGTGAAGAATCTAGAATTAGAAAGTCTAATCAGTAGATCTTCTAACAAAGGCATCGGTTCAGCGTCGAACTTTGTGACCTGATTCAATTTGCGATAATCAACGCAAATTCGTATGTTCTTATCCTTCTTCCGGACAATAACCATGGAAGAAGAATATGGTGAAGTCGATGGTTCAATTATATTTAATTGAATCATTTCATCCAATTCCTTTTCCACTTGCGACTGAAAGTGTATAGGAATAGGATACGGCCTAACCCTAATTGGATTATTGTCGGTAAGAATTATGTCATGTTCTATGACATCTGTGTGTCCAGGAATGTCAGTGAGAACATCCTGAAATGTTTGTAACATCGACGAGACTTGTCGATGTTCGTCACCAGAAAGATTAGGAGAAACAGAAACGTTTTTCCAAGATTCCGTAGAATGTAATGGAACCACTGGAAGGGGAAGGTTGACATCAGAGAAGGTAGCTTCCTCATCCTGAATGACAGACAGGGATGAATAATGACCGTGAGGTGCAGGAGCATCATCCGTTGCCTGGAAAATAGGCAGCAAATAGTCCGGACGTTCGTGAAATTCCGAAAGCATGTTTATGTGGAAAGTTTTATGCTTTCCATCAATATCGACCACATAGTCAACATCGGAAATCCGAGAGACTATTGCATACGGACCTTTCCATGCAATAAGAAGTCTATTTTCCCTACTGGGGAGTAGGACGAATGCTTTGTCACCTGGACAAAGTTGTCGTAGACATCTATTCTTGTTAGCAAACTGCCTTGCCTTCTCTTTAGCAATTTCTGATGAAGCAGTTGCTAGCTTACATGCCTCAATGATCTTTTGTCTAAGAGCAATGACATACTCATATGAGGATTGAGTTTCATCGCTAATATCATCGGCAGTGATGAGATCGTGTAATAAAGACATAGGGCCGCGTGGACGCGCGCCAAAGACAAGTTCGAAGGGAGAAAATCCTGTGTGTTCATTAGGGACTTCTCTATAGGCAAAGAGAGCCGCGGGTAAAACCCTGTCCCAATCTTGAGGATGATCTTCAGTTATCTTACCAAGCAAAGTCTTGAGCGTTCTATTCAGACGCTCAACTAACCCATTAGACATAGGATGGTAGATACTACTGAGAGATCGTTCAATATGTAAGGTAGACATTACCTGTGACATAGTGTCAGATATGAGTTGAGTGCCATGGTCTGACAATATTTCTCTGGGGAACCCCAAGCGAGAAAATATCAACCAAAGAGCATCTGCGATATCTGTAGTAGATATGCTCTTAAGAGGAATAGCCTCTGGCCAACGTGTGCACATATCGACACATGTAAGGATAAACTGATGTCCTCTGGCCGACTTGACCTTAAAAGGGCCAATAATATCTATGGCCATTTTCTGAAACGGCCGAATAGGAATGTCAGCAGCCTGGATAGGCGCAGCATGTCGTGGTCCTCTAGATTTGACCTCCTGACATACCTTGCATGATCGGCAGTAAATACGAATGTCCTTATTGACAAAAGGCCAAAAGAAAGCCGCAAGGACTCTCGACTTCGTACGGGCAAAACCCATATGTCCAGCACATTGCGAGTCATGAGCATGTTGTAATATTTGGACTCTCATGCTCTTGGGAACAAGAATTTGCGAATGTGCCGACGTAGTCGAATCTTGTACCATACGTACAAGTACGCCGTTTCTCATTGCAATCCAAGATTTTCTATTTGTATCCTGATTCGGATCACCTTTCTTCGCAAGAACGAAGAATTTTTTTAAAGAAGGATCTTCTTCTTGCAATTTTATGAAAGAGTCACGAGTAATTACTAAGTGACTATCTTGGCTATCAACTTCATTATCACTATTCAGTGAAGTTTCGGGTGTTTGTAGAGCTTGTGCTCTTGTAACTACTGCATTTGTAGCTTGCATGTTATTATCTTCCCAAGCAGCAATCTGCTGTGGGGTACACTCCCTAACTCCGTGAATACGACCAATAATAAGGTCCGCAATAGGATTAGGTAAGAGACAAGCATGCACATCTCCAGTAAAGAAAGGAGTGGCAATGCGAATTACAGCAGTAGGATATTTTTCTAGAGTGCCGCCAAATGTGACACATTTAATAACCCTTCCTGTAGCACAAGATGGATCTACAAGCGATTGTCTAACACCAATAGTGGTGCATCCGGAATCGAAAAGTAGTGAGACCGGAGTATCATTAACAAGACCCTTATGTAGAATTAAAGAACCCCTCCCGTCATGCGCAACAGCAGCAGGAAGAGCGGGAAGTGGGTGACCACAACTCAAAGTAGTTATGGTACCCGGTTCGAATAAAGTACTGCATTGGGGGCATTTGTTTGCTCTCTCAAAGTCAAAAGCAAAACTAGTGACAGCGTCAAAGTTTTTACTATCAACAACATGATTACAGGCTCCCTCAGTTTCCTGTTGTACAGCATTAGCCTGCTGATATCTCTTTTTTTTGTGTTGAGATCTACCCCGACTATTATTACCTCTGAAGTTATCAGAGTTATTATTATCTCTGCAGTTATTATTGTCTCTATTGTAATTGTTATACTGGTTCGAATTCCAGTTTCCACGATTACTATCATGTTCACATTGATGCGAACATCTATTTGTTTGGTTCTGAGGTCTTCGGCAGGAATAACCTCTATTACCATATCCTCTTTTGAAATGCTTATAATTATTAGGGTGATAGTAACGACCACTATCAGGTTGTCTCCAATTCTTCGAAGAAGAATCACCATGAAATTGGTTTCCATGATTTTGACAGAAATTACCGCTGCCCTTTCTATCAAAATTTTGTTGGGATCTACGAGCAAAGTTTTGACCATACGGAGCTGCCGAAGCAACTGGTAAACCTTCTTTCACCTTAGAGTTACCCATGGTTATGTGTGGGTGCGCAGTTACGTATTGGCAACAGAAATCTTCCATTTCTTTTATTGTTTTAGGTTTACGTTCATGAAGGAAAGCAAGGAAAGACTCATTGACAGACGACATGACTTTGTCTCTAAGTATTAAGTCCATAAGTCCTTCATAAGTTTTTTCCGTCTTAGATAGTTCAACCCATCGTGAGAAAGTAATGCGTATTCTTGCAATAAACTCGGAGAATTCAACTCCATTTTCAGGTAACATGTTTTTAAATTGTAGACGATAGCCGTCTTCGTTAAGCTGATATTTCTTTAACAAAGCGGCCCTGACAACCTCATAATTGCTCTTGTCAGGTTCATCCACCATATTTAATATACTTAGAGCTTTACCTGTCAGTATCCCTGATAACTGATAAACATATTTTGCTTTGTCTATGTTATGAGCTGTACATGCTTGTTCAAATCTGTCCAGATAGAACATTATGTCATCACTGGAAGGACTAAATGTTGGTAACTTAATCTTAAAAGTATCATTATTAGCCTTCCCAGAAGATGAACCCTTGTTTGAATCATTACCATTACTCATGCTCGTCAATTTCAATTTCTCCAACTCTAAAGCTAAGAGTTTTTCTTCATGTTCCATTTTTGCTTTCCTCTCATCAGACTCTCTTTGTAACTTCCTTTCTTCAGCTTGAGCCTGCATTTGAAGTCTTTCATTTTCAGCTTCTTTTTCAAGTCTTTTATTTTCAGCTTCTTTTTCAAGTCTTTTATTTTCAGCCTCTTTTTCAAGTCTTTTATTCTCAGCCTCTTTTTCAAGTCTTTTATTCTCAGCCTCTTTTTGAAGTCTTTCAGCTTCTAGCTGTAGCTGGAGTTTTCTCTCCTCAGCTTCTGATTCCCTTTTTTGTTTTTCCATTTCCATTTGGAATCTCTTTTCATCCACCTGCATCTGCAGTTTCTTTTGTTCAGCTTCCATATGCAGTTTCTTTTGTTCAGCTTCCATTGCTTTATCATATCGAGCAGTTGCAAATTCTTCTAACTTATCACCAGTCTTCCCAAGCAATTTACCCTGCTCAATAAAGTGCTCAAATGTAGACATGTTGTCTAACATATGAGTCCAAAACCTGAAATAATTAACTAATTTATTTCAAACCTAAGTGTAACAAGTCTTAATTAAGCACTTGTATATTCACATCACATTATATTATCCCAGTCTCTGTGGGAAACAAGTCTCCAATCAAAGAACTTGTATATGAAATATCAGCACTCAAATCTTGATCATAAGTGCACTTCTCATTCAATAGTGCACGACACTATTCATCATTCATTTATCATCAGTATAGTAGTAACAGTGCATTAGCATAGCCCATTAACTAATTACTATAACTGTAAACAATGACTATGTAAACACATGCAGAATGTAAACATTGAAAATGTAAACAATACAAACAATGTAAACAATAACAATGTAAACAATAACAAAGATCAGCAACAATACAAAAACTTTCGCAGAAATCAACTAAAAATAAAGCAGAAATTAATGAAATATCACAAAAAAATGTGACGATATCTGCGATAGAATTAAACAAAATACATGACACCACAGTGTATAAACAAAAATGTTGTATGAAACTAAATTATAGACAAGAGTAGGCTAACAAATACAAACAAATCACAACAAAACTAAAGAATGTGAAATAATAACGAAAACAATATTAAAACATGTCATCACAGCTAACATAAATAGCAACAGAAGTCGCTTAGCAAATTCCAGTATCGGAAATTTGCAAACCCTACAGAAAACGCTCACAATAGACGACCTCTATGACGTGGCATAATCTAACGGAGACACCACCCAACCGAGAACCCGCTGAAATATAAACATATAAATATACAAATAACATATAGACATATAATATATAGAATGAGATGATACACAGAAGACTCAGCAGAAGTATAAGGGCACAGTTTACATACAAACAGGCCACTTAACTTAAAGGCTTCCAATCGTAGAACAGCAGAAAAAACGGATGTCAATCAACGTCCTAAAGAGCGAAGCTCCAACGATGATGGCACATCTGAACTGCTTCCACTGCTAACACGATGGTACAAGAGCTTCTGAAATACTGTGTGTTGAGTTGTTTCGGCACTTGACCTTCTAATCCAAAAGTAAGTTGATGGAAATCGGTACTTGGCCTTCTTCAGAAAACAACCCGTTTCAACCGGCACTTGACCTTCTCAAAAAACGACAGCACTGGAACCTTGACAGCAGCAACTTGCTTGACTTGCGTAAAAGATAACAGCAGTCCGAGTTATCCGGCAACATGTAACAACGCCGGGTACTGTCAAATTCTTGTTTCCGTCAAAAAATTGAAATTTTGACTTTTACCGGGCAACGCCGAGTACTTTGAAAATTTTGAAGATGTTGACTGTATTGAAGAATGTTAATTTCTTGAAGGATGCTGATGAATTCTTGTTGAAAATGAAGTGGGTAAGGGACCCCGTGTTTGCTAGTACCAGAATCAAACCAGCTTATGGCCACCAAATGATGCGTGATGCCATATGATGATGGATGGCATCCGCATGTCTGGTTTTGTGTAGTGTGTAGATGTGTTCAGTCAAAACAATGTTCATGCAACAATAACAGGGCAATCCACATAGGACGTCAGTAAACTCACGACGTATAAAGTCAATGAGTCTTGAAACAGCCGTTGACGTTTTTCTTCATTATTTATTGTGGACGCCACAGTGACAAAATGGTTACGCAAATGTGTAGGCACATCAAACAGTCATTATCACAGCAACATTCAATACAGCAATAAACGGTAGACAGCATTACAATGATGAGTCAGATGCATGTTATATTTCAAAGTGCTGTAAATGTAGTCAGATGAACAACTCCATCCTTTTCTATAACAGCCAGGAGATAACCAGATGTATGAGATCAGTTCACTCTCCTTAGTTTGACTTCAGCAAGACAGACACGTCTGCCGAAGTATAAATAATGTCCTCAAGAATATCCTCTAGATAATAAAGGTTTTCTAAACCTAGTTCATTTAACAAAGTAGCAAGTAATGGTCCTTGGTACCTGCATCAACCGATGCAGTACAATGCAGCGACATGTGAGCTGGGAAAAAACATCTCGTGACGACGACTTTCGCAGACAGGCTATGAATCGAAATCGCTCACGACCCAAAATCAATAGAGTTAATGAAAATGTTAATTTACCTTGCTTTCAAGAAATACAGAAATATCACGCCTCCCGGCATGTGCAAAAACACTAGAGGTATTATCCCGAATAAACGAAATATCCATAAGAGGACTACACATCCCTGACAGAAAAAAAAAGCGGAGATCCCCTCTTCAACGAGGCATCTCTTTCGCCATTCCAAATCGCTCACTCCCACTAGTGGTGGGCGGAAACCGATCGACCAAACAACAAGACAAGTCATGCGCAGTCCAGCGCAAAAATGACCACAGCTCAAAAGTTAACTGCATTCGATACTAACGCGAGAAGCCAAATGCTTACCGAGAAAAGTGACTATAGATTTTTCTGATTGAACAAACGTTTGTTACTGGGACATCAGTAGTAGATAATTGCCCGAAACCGATTTTCCAATATGAATGACAAACGGTAATTGGGAGAAAATGTGTCAGTTCGAAAACATGACGTGCCAAAATACACGGCCGATTTCACTGGGATGTCGGAATATAACAATCCTGTTCAAGATTAAGTCACGGATAGTGATGTAATACTTCCAGCAAATGGAATTTGTTGTAATAATCAACTACGAGAAAGTAGCATATTGTAAGATATTATCAGTGATAGATACGTGTAGTAGTGAGTTTGTAAACATGATAAGAAACAATCGAAGTACCAAGACCGTATATAGTCATGGAGTTTGAAAGTCACATGTAAAGGGCAATATCTTATGTTGTCATGAAGTAATGTTCTACATTACATGAGGGTGGTGGGGTGATTCCTACCAATATCAGATACTTATTCGCAATTGGTTTGGCGTTTGGGATGCTAAGAAAGACTGTCCCTGATTGAACTTCTCCAGATAGCAGCCTGAGTGTGTAGACGAAAATTTTGCTTATATTCTACAGCATTGTAAGACTACTTCACTGATTTCCAATTTTATCAAGAAGAAATTATAGACATCAAGGAATACGGAATATAAGTCCCAAATATAGGACATGCCATAGGACTTGAAGTGAGTTGTACGATTAGAAGAGGGTAACTCCAGGGACATCACTTTGCGCCTTAAGTTCTAGGATCCTACTCTAAATGCACTCAGACACCTAACACACTTGCAAGAGACGGTATCTTAGATCAGCTGCTCGATAATATTCGCACATTGCCTGTGCAAAAAGTCTGTGCTCGCCCGGAAGAACTCGAGTTAAGTTGTAATATGTACATTTCATCATTTTATATTTGCATTTTCACATGCATAATTTGCTTGTGGGTGTATAGTTGCATATAAGGCTGGCAATCTTATCACTGCAAATAACTTGATACATGAACCACCATTGCAAGAGCTGATTACTGCTTCGTGCGGGTTTCCTCACAAGGAACCACGACGGAGGTGGCTCCAGGTTCTATTTAGAGCAGAGAGTGCATGATGACATCATGGTGCAATTGTTTATTATACAAGCCTTTTAGTACATTTCATATGTAAACATATATATTTTAATTGTCGCCTTCCGCTGTCCAAATTAAAGTGCTTTTGGTCGACTTACTGCCCCTGAGAAGCCATGGTCGACTTACTGCCTCTGAGAACAACGTTTGCAGTTTGACGAAACTCCAGTTCATGTACTGTTTATCAATTGTGTTGTTGGCTTCTTTCCATAATCAAACCGTTCATGCACACCTTTATTTGCGTACTTTTTCTATAATCGGGAGAGCACATATGAGGAGAAACAATATAATTATTGTCTAACTTTCAACCACAGTGGCACACCCTTAGCTGTGGATGAAAGTTAATGTACTCTCTCGAAAATAGAAAAAGTGCACAAATGACGGTGTGCAAAATGTGACTGGCCGACCGACCGACGGAAGTACTTACGGTATTATTTAGGGTATTATGGTATTGAATATATATATATATATATATATATATATATATATATATATATATATATATATATATATATATATATATATATATATATATATATATATATATATATATATTCCGTTATTTTTTTATTTTTTGCTGTTCTATTATTACTTTGTTACGCCCGTCTCCTGTCCAACTTGCCTCTTGATTCTTTTTATTCTCGTATCTACGTTCTTATTCCCGGTTTAGTTATTCTTGTGTTTTGGATGAGTTGGATGACTCACTGGGTTTAAATTAACGCTTATGAAGGGTAAAAAGTCTGAAGATAAAGTGGTGGGCGGAAGAGGAAGTCGCCTGTTGCCCATATCAAGAGACCCAATACTCAAATGAGGCATGTGTTTCCTTCTTAATTTGTTATACAAGTTGCCAGCAGTCGACGATAGACACCAACATCAGACGGGTCTTGAAGACGCTTGACAACTTTTGTAATTACCTCAGCCTTAATGCATGAAACAACTTATGGCCACCAGACTTTACTATTGGAGAGAAGTACAGTTGACAGCAGCTGTGGGAACCAACAACGACTGAAGTAGACACCAACAGACACCACACCGGTTGCTAAGTACCATAACAGTGCAACCAATAGACATCTCAAAATGTTTCTTATCTGCCACCACCATTCAACATCATCCAATGCTGATAAAAATCGTCGTTTCTTTTTTAATAAACAAACTTATTTATTTTATATTGTTAAGCTATAAGTAATTATTAAACCTGTTTATCTGTACACGTAAAGCTATAGTTGGATTAATCACTACTGAGTGAAATGTTTGTCTGCACCCGTATGACTCATATTATTCTTAATACATAATCAGACAGAGCTATTAGGTTAAGAGTTTGCTGAATCACCTTCAGCTGAGAACTCTGAAATACGAGCGAAAATATATTACCTCATAGAGGGGGCGGGAGAATAATAAATTCATGACAGCTTAGATGATCTCAGTTATTATGCTCGCGATTCTTTAAAACCCTGTGAGGTTCCCTTAAATAGAAGCATGAGGAATTTATATCTCTGACAAGAGTAATCTTGAGCAAAGGTTCATACCTTTGAAGATCTTCATTTTTATACTCTTAAGTTTGGTAACTGTTGGGCCACTAGTGTAGAGGAGGTGATACAATACCGCCACAGCATCATTTAACGTTTTCAAAGCAATTTAGTAAAGCCTAAAATGTAGTATCAGCGTAATTGCTATTCGCAAGTGTAAAAAGATTCGAATCAAACGTTTAGTTCATATTTTTGGGTGCTCTATTGGCGGTTCATACACGGATTCCTATAGCGATAATTATTGCAGGCCAAGTATACCGTGTAATAGTTACTGGGCCCGACCTAGGGACGTTTCAGCTGTTCAGTACTTTCCTTTTTTCGTTCTTTCCAGTGACTGTTAAATACTGGTCATTAATGACTATTGACATGCTTCGGGTTTCACTCTTTGTAATTTTCAGATCTCAAACACGTAGTCCCGTTGCTGTCAGAGCTTAACACAAGTCCCTTTCTCGCTAACCGAGGTGAACCAGAATACACTCAGCCACCCTGACGATTACGTGCATGCTAGTTTAATGAATGTCATCGTTGTAAATTACTGACGGAAACTCGGACGTTTATGAATCTGTTGTAGCCTGTTCACCAAATAATTATGTATGGCCACGTAGCACTAACTTAGGCGATAACGACAGAACTTCTACTGATGCGAGTCCAAATTTGAGTAGGGACAGACAAATTACTTTCACTTTTCCGAAAATTCTAATTATCAGAATTCAACTGAACCAGGTTTTTTTTTTTTTTTTTTACATAGCTAACATAGCCAAAGAACAAATTTGGCCTTGACCTTTAGAAATGCTTCTTAAGCGAAATTCGATTTAAGCGATTTCCTGTTAAGTGGACTCTATTTTATATATACTGAAGCACATTAAAAACGCACCACTATTATATATACTGATGCCGAGAAGCTGGCAAAAAAAAGTGTGGGAATGGATTTTCCCCGTGTTTGCCATGCGGTAGAGAGCGAATGGCTGCTGGAATGGAAAGTGCAAGATTCAACCCATGGGTGTGTGTACAGACTACATGAAAACGATGAAAGTTACACGTGCAACACGATTCTCAACAGCTATGACCCTGAAAATGTGTACGCGTTGTGGCAGTATACTCGGTATAAAAAGGCCGTTGAGACAAAAAACCCAGTACATGTGCTTGAAATGCCACGACTATCTGAAAACGACCGCCAACGAGCCATTGGTATGTTGGAGACCGGAATGAGCTCGCGGGCCATTGCCAGAAGGATGAATTGCCACCACAGCACTATTGTACGTCTCAATGAACGTTACGGAACCACTGGCAGTGCCCGGGATAGACTTCGGAGTGGCCAACCACGAGTTACTACCCCTGCGCAAGATCGTCATGTTGTGCTGAGTCACCTAAGGAATTGACTCTCCCGGCAAGTCAAACAGCAAAAGCAATAGTGGGTACACATGGGCAAGTCTCTCGAATGACAGTCATACGACGACTCAGAGATACAGGCCTTACTGCAAGACGACCTTATGTTGGGCCAAACTTGACTCACAGACATCGTTAGCAGCGCCTGCAATGGGCAGAGCAACATATCAGATGGACTAGACTGCAGTTGAATGCTGTCCTATTCACAGACGAGAACAGATTCAACATATCCTTTGCAGATGGACGTATGCGGATTTAGCGACGGTGTGAAGAGCGCTTTGCAGATTGCTGTGTCAACCGATTTCGAGGTGGCAGTATTCACATTTGGGGAGGATTCAGTTTTCACCATCGCTTGCCTCTTCACGTCTTCCGTGGAAATGTTAATGCTGTGACATATCGAGATGAGGTTCTGGATGCACTGGTTGCTCCTGCGTTCACAATTTATCCAGACTTGCAGCTTCTCCAGCAGGATAACGCACGTGCATTTTTTTTGTATTTTTGGTTTTCTCCCTTGCCTGCACAGAATGCAATGAATTTCATAACAATCAAATGTACAAATTAATGACCAGCATGGATTCATAGGAAAATGAATAAAGATTCCAAATATGTAAACTTGTACACACTTATATTTACATTTCACACTCTGTTCCTGGATTATACAGGTGGTGCGTTTTTAATGTGCTTCAGTATATATATATATATATATATATGTTCAAATGAAACCCGTCCCAGTGGCTTTATAACAAATGTATGTAAGGTACATCAGCAGGAGCAGTAGAATTAAATACAGCAATTGTTATGAAGCAAGTACCCACTGGGGTTCTTTAGAAATAGTCACCATAGACATTCAGACATGCATCCCACTGCTTGGGTAGACGGCGGATGCCGTCCGAGAAAAATGACTTTAGTTGCTTATTGAACCATTTGGTCACCGAGGCCCTGACGTCTGCATCGGAGTCGAATCGTTGTCCCTTTAGAGATTTTTTTAAGGGTCCGAACAAATGAAAGTCACATGGTGACAGATCGGGGCTGTAGGCTGGGTGTGGCAGAACTTCCCACCTTTTCCTTGCTAACGCTTCCTGCACAATGTTCGCAACATGTGGACGAGCATTGTCGTGCAACATAATCACACCACGCGAAAGCATGCCGGGTTGTTTATTCTTGATTGCTGTATGCAGGTTGTCTAGTGCATATTTGTACCGAATGGCATTGATGTTCACGCCAGGCTCTTTAAAGTCTACCATTAGAAGCCCTTCATGGTCAAAAAAATGCGGTCAGCATAACCTTACCGCCGGAAATCTGTGACTTGAATTTTTTGGGTTTTAGTGATCCGGGATGTTTCCATTGCATGCTCGCTGATTTGCTGCACGGCTCAAAGTGATGGCACCACGACTCATCGCCTGCCACTATGCGCAACAGAAATGCATCACCCTCCTCTTCGTAACTCAGCTGGTGGTTCAAACTCCACCCCATGCGTTCTTCCTTATGGTGATCGGTCTGCATCCGTGGGACCCATTGTGAACACACCTTTCGATACTTCAGTTTCTTCCTAACCACTATTTGAACTGTCCCAAGAGACACAGCGAATTCCTCTGCTAGCGAACGTAAGCTCCGACAACGGTCCACCCGTATTGCTGCATCAATCTCGGCGATGGCTTCTTCTGTCGCAACAATATGCACCTGACCTGGCCGCGGAAGATCTTTCGTTAACTGACGTCCTTCTCGAAACATTCGTGCCCAGTATTTCACTGTAGTCTTAGACACACTTTTGTCACCATACACTGCTTTCATTCGGCGATGAATGTCGACTGGTCAACATCCTTCGGCTGTTAGGAACTGAATCACCGCTCGCTGATCGACCTTGGACGGATTCCTTATCACACCGGCCATTATTTTAACGGTCTGCAGCACAATTAATGAATACTAGGAGAATGAACACTTACACACTTGTACATTCGTATGTGCTCATTACATCAGATGTGACGTCATCATGCTCCTCCTACGAATGTCCACTTGGCGCAGCATGGTCGGGTTTCATTTGAACACGCCTCGTATATATATATTCCCCATGATTCTTTTTTCCCAATATATCATTATTATGTCTAATTTTATTATATATATTTAAATATACTACTAGCAATAACCCGTCAACATTGACACGTTATTAAATTATAGTTTGTTGTTTCTGTTACATGTATTACAATATTATCATTACTGTGGTCATTCCATTGCAGACGACCGTCGTTAGATATTTGTAGTGAAAATTATATGGATGTATTAAATATGAAGACATGGAGTAACCTCACCTAAATGACATGTGGAGCAGTGATAATGATCTAATTAATTGTTCGTGCATCTTTTATAATCTTGCCCTGGTCGACTTACTGCCTCTGAGAAGTCATGGTCGTCTTACTGCCTCTGAGAACAACGTTTGAAGTTTGACGAAACTATAGTTCATGTACTGTTTATCAATTGTGTTGTTGGCTTCTTTCCATAATCAAACTATTTATGCGCACCTTCATTTGCGTACTTTTTCTATAATCGGGAGCGCATATATGAGGGGAAACAATACAATTATTGTCTAACTTTCAACCACAGTGGCACACCCTTAGTTGTGGATGAAAGTTAATGTACTCTCTCGAAAATAGAAAAAGTGCGCAAATGACGGTGTGCAAAATGTGACTGGCCGACCGACCGACGGAAGTACTTACGGTATTATTTAGGGTATTATGGTATTGAATATATGTATATATATCTATATATATATATATATATATATATATATATATATATATATATATATATATATATATATATATATATATATATATAATAACAAAATTCCGTTATTTTTTATTTTTTGCTGTTCTATTGTTACTTTGTTACTGTCCGTCTCCTGTCCAACTTGCCTCTTGCTTCTTTTTATTCTAGTATCTAGGTTCTTATTCCCGCTTTAGTTGTTCTTGTGTTTTAATGATTTGATTTGGATTTACCAGTGTGACTAGAGCGGTTCTTTAGCGGCTTCATATTTCCTTTTTTAAATGTTATGTATTTAGATTAGTTCTCTCGTTCTGCGCTACATTGTTTTGGTACGTTTATTCCTGACAAAGGCCGTGTGTTCGTAACTTACACTGTTGTTTTTTCTTTTGCCTCACGTGACAGATTAGGTGACTTTTTATTTAAACAGAGTACTAAAATGGAACACACACAAAAAAAATGTTAGCCCAGTATGTAGTTGTTCAAATATACTTAACTATTAGCACTAGTTATACATGAAATACCAATTTTTCAGTAAGTGGCGTAATGGAAAAAAAGACAAATTTAAATTCAATAAATCAATGCCCTTTAGCTCCACGAGGAGCATAGACCTTCAACAAACACATGCCAAGTCTTTATCCTGTGCCATCCGCTAATTTCTTTCCATGTTTTCCTCATCATTTTCACCTTTGTATCCAGTTCTCTTCTCCATGTGTTTTTTTTGTCTACCTCTGCCTCTCTTTCCCTGTGGATTCCAGAACAAGGACTGCCTTGTAATGCTATCAACAGGTTTCCTCAATGTGTGTCCTATCCATCGCCAGCGTCTTCTTTTCAACACTTGTTCCACTGGCACTTGTCTGGTTCTTGTCATCAATTCCACATTTGTGACTTTGTCATACCATTTCAGTCCTTCTATTCGACGCAAGCACCCGTTTATAAAATTCTGTAGCTTTTTTGTTGTTATTTTTGTTGCTCTCCATTTCTCAGAGCCACACAATAGGACTGACTTGACATTTGAGTTGAAGCACATTTAAATTACCAATGTATATTGCATCATCTTGGTCAAACAAGGTTACGATAGTGACTTGTTAATTGACTGTAAATTTAGCCAATTATAACGGCTCACTCTCTTTAAATTTGTCTACTGTGTCACAAGATGGATTTGGGGCGATCCCTTCTCGATCTCTCTTTCACTCCGGCAGTATTCATTTTAAATTGTTGTACTGACTAATTGCGTGCTTTCCCATGGTCAGCACTCTGATATGTAGCAGATATTTTGTATTTTCATTCTTACACTCCTTTTAGTAATAATTCGTCTTGTCTGTTTATCTGCCCATCCCTGCTGAGATAGTAGACAGGTGATGCAATATTGAAACGACAGTCATGTTGGTAAAATTCTTGTGTACCAAACCTTGGCCGCGACAGATTAACACTTAAATCGCCCCAGCGTATTTGTTTAATCGCTGATAAGGCAATTCTTGTCTTCGCCAAGATGTCAAAGAGACGGGATTTGTGTGCTCAAGCAACAGATAACGAGATTATTCGTCTGTGCAACACATTTTGAACAGACATAAATGACATAATCGTTTCCTGTCAGACTCTCACGAAGACATTACTTTATATGAAAGTAATAAGTTGTTACATCTGAAACACATTGTTGTACGAGTCTACAGATGTGTTGATAAGCCTGCCTACCAGGAAATCGGATGTTTTATGACCATATATGGGAGAGGTGACCTCTACATCATGCACAGAATTTGTCCAAGTCGGAAATATTTTAAATTGTCTCATTCGACACGCATATTTGAAAACGATTGGAGTTCTGATTAGCCTCGTAACAAATAAATGCGGGGGCAGACTTGCAATATAATATGACAATTTTTGCAAGTCTAGTTCACTGTGAGAAATCGCTTGCAAAGACTACAACCAGACTGCCAGAAGTTAGAATTCAGAATTCCATTTATCAGGTCGGGCTTTTAATGGAGTATTTTGGAAAGATTTACACAGCCCAGGAAAATTCTATCATTTTTAATAAGTAACCGGAATCTGAGGAAACCGAAACACACGGAGTAAAAGAGGGAATCTATTATTAAAATAACGACCCCCAAGAACACGTGTAAAAAAAGCATCTGCTAGTGCCTTAACTTTATTCATCTGAGCAAAAAGTCTGTGAGCCAGAAATGGCTTGTTGTCGTGAAACGAAGTGTAATTTTTAAATCTTGGAGGGTAATTATAAATTTACGATAACCTTTAGGAAAATAGGCCTTCAGCAGGCATATAATGTTGGTATTTGTTATGTGTCATTATACTACCTACACCTGTATATATTTAAGATATTTTGGGTTCCCTATGAATGTATATGATTGAATAGACGAAGACTAATAGGACTCATAACTCAATCTATTGTCTCCTATATTCAGTCTATTGTCTCTGATATTCCAAACTGCAAATATAACCATAACAGTCCTTGTTAGGACTCAATCTATTGTCTCAGATAAGACCAACTACAATATAACCAAAACAGTCCTTGTTAGGACTCAATCTATTGTCTCAGATAAGACCAACTGCAATATAACCAAAACAGTCCTTGTCAGGACTCAATCTATTGTCGCATCTAACTCCAATCTATTGTCTCCTATAACTCCCACCTGATATATCACCAAACAGTCCTCGTCTCATATACTCCTATCATAAGAACATAACAATATTGTTAGGATATATGTTACCAGCTAGTATAGCACTTGACAGAGGGGACGTGGTATAGTATAGGGGGAAGGACATTGTTGTATCACACCTAGGTGTACATATTATTGGATTTATTCATGTATTGATTTATATTATGGGATGTATTCATGTATTAAATGTATTCATGTATTGAATCTATATTATTGAATGTATCCATGTATTAGTTTATCAGAAAGAATGCTTTGCAAGTAGACACATGTCTTGTCTCGCTATTGCTAAATCATACTGAGCCATGTTGTCATTCATCCTACATGCATACATCTGAGACACGCTCATTTCACTCACACTAGAAATAGGTGGGCTTGAGGACAGAAATTAGCCCCTATTTTTGCTTTGTTACAGGTTTATTTGTGTCCTAAAAACCTGAGGTCGTATGTTCGAGTCAATCCCGCTGCCTGGAACTTCGCAGGAGCATAGAGATTGTACAGAAGCTACATTTTAGTCCCCCTCAATCTTGGGTGGGCTAAAGTAACGAGCCTCAGCAGGAGTGGTGTGAACCAAACTAAGGAGAACAGAACGTTTTAAGAGATGAGTACTCATTCGTACCATTTCTGTCAGCATTGTGAGCATAGAAACTGTCAGTGATGAGAAAGTGACTTAACATAGCAAGAGACAAAATTAATAGCATAGCTGAGAAGTGTTATATCCTTAATTAACAGCACAGCTGATCCATGTACTATAATTAAATAACAGCACAGCTGATATAATTTTTTGTTCCTATAATTGGAAAACTTGTTGTAAAATATTTATATATTTTTTTAATAAAAATAAACATTTGTAAATCATATGTAAACTTACAAATCCATTACCTTCCATTTTTCAACATTCACCCTTCAGCACAAGAGTAGATAGTGTATATACTAAATAAAATATAAGGAAATTGTATTTTGAACGACTTGTCAATTTTATAATTGTTAAGTAAAAATCTGTTTCCTTGTTTTGTTTAATATCACAGTTAGTTACACAGCGGAGGTGGCACTTTATGTCGGTCTCCTCTCTACTATTGTTTCGAGATCCGATCATTCACAGCCGTAACTAATTTGTGATACCAGTAGTCCTCTCAGACACTGGGACTTCACCATTTTCTGCAGAAATTCTATTTCTGTAATTTTCAGTACTATACTGATCCTACAGCCAAATAAAACCTCTCGCCACACTTGTGGGTCGTACCAGTTGAGGGTACTATCTCTGGAACAAGAAGGGAACAGCGGCATGAGCTTTAGGATGAGGGACCAACTTTGTAGACACTCCCTGACATTTCTAGGAATATGCTGCGCCCTAACAACCTTGACCAGCTACGAGCGCAATCAGTCTACCAAGAAACAAACCATCAGCGGGAGCAGAACCTACCATTGGCAGATAAGTTAAACGTTAAAGCTGCCACGTGAACTCCTTTATAAACTTTCACCCCATTGTCACGAAATGGCTTAATTAAGAGTCTGTCTGAGTAAAGAGACAAGACACCAGTTTTGAGGAAATCTGAGAAGATAGATTAATATGAGAGTTAAAGTGACTGTGGAGGATGAGACTTATAGCTTCAAGGGTGAGAACCTAGATTGACTCTCCCTCGCCACTTGTGACTTGTTTTATTAGCTAGTCTCACCACCTCTCGCTCAGCTGAGATAAGGTATGCACTAATTACTAGCCACAGACACAAATGTACAATTAAAGAATACAGGTACAGTACAGTGAAAGACAAACTGATCCAGAGCACATTTTATAGTTTATTAAACAACAAAATCTTCACCACAGAGAAAAACAACAGTAACGTGCGAGTTTGCACAACCTGGAAAAAAAAATCAATAAATGAAACAATTATCAAAAATTACCACGCACTCTTCCTCGACTACACGAAAACAACTAAGGTTAAAGAAATATACCGGGCGGGGGTCTCTAAGTAAGAGCCACCACCACTTGAACACTACTATTACTAACTAACTACACTGTGGAGTCCCACACACTACAAGAATACTCTCCACTAGTTATCACTCTGTCCCGTTTAACCAGTCAGAGGAAGACTTACTACTTATCTGACTAAAATGTCTCAAAGGCGCTCCTACACAACTAACTTATACACCACGAAATCCTACTCCACTGAATTCTGCAGAACTAACTCAGAGGCTCTCCTCTAAGTATTATCTAGCTAACTCTACTCTCTCCCCTCTACTTCAGTTCAGTGCCTTCCTGACGCTGTCGTCTTCGTTTGAGGCTCAGCTGCGTTACCCTTCGTCAGGTACCTCCTCCCGTTAGCATTTAGAAAAGTATGATTTCCCTCTCTCCTCTCCAGAATAACTGATGAAGGGGCCCTTGGTGACTATATATTTTTGCTTCTGGCTGTAGATCTAGCAATGATGATGGCAACTCAATTCTTCACACACAAACGACGATTTAAACCGCTTAGAAGGCAAAGTCCGTTGCAGGCTTAGGGAACTTCAACGCCGTGAATCGCTGTAAAACAAAATAACAACTTTTATACACCAATCCACAAAATACATAAATCAAACACATTAATAACCAAAGATTTACATACACCCCGCTTTCCCATACCATAATAAAACTGCACTCAATACAAGCCCTCCTGCTCTACCCTATTTCTGCCCTCGGGTCAGACTTAAGAGCTCACCCCTTCACCTCTCTTTTTCACTGACAACAGGTTGTCTATTACGCTTAACACAGTCGCGGGCTTACCTGAATGCTTCTGATGCCAGCTCGTGACCGAGTCAGTTACCCGTCACAACACCGCTTCGCTGTATCCCGATAAAATAACTTTTACTTAAATAATTTCCCAGCACTATTCTTATTTTAAAAGGCAGCCCATTGAGGGTTATCAAAATAGCATAAATATCTACACACAACTGCATACCCCATATCATAATACTAAACTCCCTTCACCACTCTTATTCTTTAGCAACTAATTCAAATAACCATGGCCACTTTAGTTAAACCAAACTCCCCAGTTTAAATACTATTATCTTCAAAGTTATCATAACATAGTCTGGCACTCTTAATATATTACACCATACTACACCAGCCGCAGGTCCTAAATTCATATAGAGATGTCGTAGATTTTCGATAGGAGAATTAAGACTTGGGTTGGTCCCTTCTGAAAAGATTGGAATGAGTGAGAGTCACAGTGTGAGAGTTAGTCGAAGAAATAGATTCCACGAGTGAGATGATAGAATAGTGATAGAGGCTGTCTCTGAGATGCGAGAAAGTCTTCTCTCTCTCTCACCTATCTTCTACGACAGATTTTAAGCAGTCAGACAGTCTACCACATATACATATTACCTATATTTCTATCTACTCACGGACACGCACATATACGTGACGACAGTTAAACACACAGACGTGGGAATCTATAACAATGTATATATTTATATTAGAACGAGCTGACCAACGCACTGGTTTAGTTCAAGAGAGATTTTTATTATTATCATCTAAAAAAAAAATCTTCTCACAACACCAAAAAAATACATCAAGGAAAAAAAACATATACAAATAGTCATAAAATTCAAGGAAAATGCTACAAGGATGATAGCCCCGTTATGATCTTAACTCTAGGTTTAGCCCACAGCCCCGTTAGGATGACAGATGATGGCCCAAAGAGTTATAGATGCATGTGGTTAGGGTCTAATATTGTTCCCCTTTGAAGGTATAGACTGACTTTGACAGCAGTATCTATTCTAAAGGAACACGTTACTTAAGCAGCCAATCTCGCCTAAGGAAAAAGCAAATATAACAAGTGAGTGTATTATACAACGAACATCCTTCCGTCACTTTCACTCGGTTCTTTCATCAGGGCCCTGATATACTTACAATCGTGTTATGGTTTCGCTGGCTGGCGCAAATTTTTGGACACTCACACTTTTTATCTGTTACTGTCGTTTAATGAAACAGATCCCAGCTCTGCAGATTTGTTTGTTGGTTTCATCAAAATGGATCTGGGGAGCGTCTGCTTCAGGCGATAGTTATTTCAGATTAAAGTTAATGTCACTTGACTCACGAGGTAAGAATTAGGTTTAAACGAGCACTAAATGTCAGAACACGAAGTTTCCCTTAATTAGGAAGATGACCGGTGGACAACTTCTCTCAAACAGAAAATCTTAGTTCCCCACTCACTTGTCAACAATGTCGGAAAGTTAATGTTATTGATTGTAATTATTCTCGCCGCCAGGCAGAAAATTTACGTAGAGTTTATGGAAGAAATTAAGATCTGGTTCACAGGCCCAGTATTGATCATTACAGTCTTTGAAAACCCGTTAGTGGGATATAGTATTTCTGTCTAACTCTGTTTGCATATGCACTGTCAGATCAGTGTTACTTGAGAAAACCCACGTGGTTCCAAATAAGGACTGTCTATTTCTTCACAAGTATGAACTCTTATTAAATGCTGGTAAAGTTCGGGTCACCCCAGTATTTCACTGTATAAAAGGAAAAGCACATATAAATCATTTACATATTATGTACTCAATTTAACTTACATTTAAAACAGCAAGCCTACAGCTTGACTTATTATTTAAACTTCCGGTGAAATAAGTTATATAAAATCGATCATCAGGAATTAGGAATATGGTGCGTATTCCGTCACTACTCACTGATGTCGCGTCTAGCATTTATGAGTTAGTTATTAAAACAGTTACGACTGAGTATTAGCCGTTAAATTAAATTCCTTATAGCTACTAGTTTAGTAAGCTAAAGATATAATTTATTCTGCTTTCCACTGTATGCGTCACTAGCAAAATAATACAAACTATAAATTAAGCACTCTGTTCAAAAGAACTAGTTTAAAATGAAATCGGCGATTTAACACTTAATCACTTCACAAAATTCTAGAGAACTACTATATAACATTCACCTCAAACACAGAAGTACTAAGAACTTAAACCACTTCGACCAAACTAAAGGCCATCTCTATTAACAGAGATTATTTAGAAATCGAACGAAGGTTGTTCTAGTCTAACTGCAAAGTTGCTGAGTGAAATGAAATAAAGTTTCAAACTCGGGCCAATATCTTAAAATCAGACAAAGGGCCCCAACTTATTTCGCCAAGCGAAATTATCTCCCCTACTCCCAACATTTACGTCAGCTTAACGCGTGTCGTAACTGCCACCTACTGACCGAGATGTACGCGTGTCAGTTTCAAATCCCAGACAGCCTGTCTGAAACTGCGACTATAAGGTGTAAATATTCGCTCCTACTTACGCGTTCGGCCGATGCCGCTCGTTGCCGACCGGTGAAAATGCAGACGGATGTCGGCTCTCTCCTAGCATTCTCTCGCGTTTACGTCGAGAATCTAACTCAGGAGTGTCGTGTCATCTGAAGGTGTAGACCCAAGTCGGCTCGATGTCTGAGATGGACTGCAACTAAATCGCACTTCACTTCTGACTGACATCTATGTAATAAAATTACGTATCCCAGTATGAGAAAAAAACACAAGGTAAAGTTTGAGAATACTGAAGAAAATATTTTTCGCAACCGAGTGATGAGAAAAATACAGGAAAAAAACAAGTAAGGAAAGATAATTAAATAAAGGATGCGGGTGAGAGAATAGGAAGAAGATGTAGGCAATTTAATGATATACAGACCTACGTGACAAGAGATATATTAATTAATAATACCACCAAACTTTTTACACAGAACTACACTGGCTATACTTCGTATGATTACCACTGAAACTTACAATACACTGGGAAGTCACGTAATTGATGGCATTCTACCGACTACAAATACAATTAAATACCAGCAGAAAGTTTACTCCGACTTGTTAAAATCCTTTAGTTAAAATTTCTACACCGCTAATTTATTAAGACTTCATACATACCCAGCCTTTATCAGAATATCCACTAACCAGGCAGACTGAATTTACGTCTGGCACTATTCACGGCAATAATAATTCAGGACTAGTGAGCCCCGACTAATAATTTGGCCCTGTATATATAGTGCGAATATTCTGATGCAAGACAGACGCGGTGAGTCATAGCTTCTAGAATTATCTCCCAAAAATCGCTTCTACCCCACTTTGACGTAATCTAATGATTGCTACATAAATTAAAAATCGAAACCAATCGTCAGAGCTTCCCGTTAAGCATCATAACATTATCTTAACATCTGACTAATTGTTAACCAAGCGACGATGAGTTATTCCCCCTGCTGGAACAGGGAGGGGGGGGGAATCAAAGAACGTAAATTCCCCACGAAGACTGCTGCCCCGCTGAAAAATGTACTCAGTGTGACGTAAACTTATCTGACCACCTATCAACAAGAATGACTCACTAGCCCACGCTCTCACCCAGGTAGGGGTTTACACCTACCCCTAAAAAAAGGACGGGATGGTGGGGTTGATCCTACAATTATTAGAACCCTGACAAGAAATGAAACCATCAACAAATTCGAAAACCTGATAAAAATTAAAGAGAAAAGAAGCAACCTTAATAATAAAACAAGAACGGGCGGGTTGAAAATAAAAATTAAGTCATTTTGCCACACCCATCACAACAGTGATGACAACTTTCTGTTAAATCATTATTCATATTATTTAAAACATTGTTAAACCTAAATGATTATTCAATTTGTTTTTTCTGATTATACAAATTTAACTTCGATTTAATCATTTTAAATGTACTGCATGTTTGTCTCAGTCAATTTACTAAATGCACTCTAAACAGAGCTATACCTTACAAATAAGAATTCCACTGAGTAAATCAGGGTGGGGGCTTGACGAGCTGAAATTAATGATTGCTTAATTCTTCATAAAAGGCGGCGGATCAATATAAAGTTAACAATTGCCCTGCCAATGCAACATTGTTCTTGACTTCGGAAATATCTTGTGAACACTGACTTCAGATAGAAGCGTCATTACCCTTTTATCTACAACTCTGCCAAGAGTAATCTTGTCCGAATTAGACACCTTTGACGACCCATGTTAGATACTCTTGAATTTTGGCCACTGTTTGTCCACTACTGCAAAGCAGGGGAGGCAATCCGTGACATGCTGTTTGCGGTGTTTCCGCTCTTTTCAAAGTACGAATTCCACAATGAAGAACCATTAATACAATAACGACAAAACTTTGTATATAATTGTTGATGTCATTTTCGACGGAGTCATATGTCAAGTTATTTGTCGTATGATTTTTCACCCTAGTCAAAGGTGAATAATTGTGTCTTTACCTTGCGGTGTCAGGTTGATTAGGGGTTGTCTTCCCTGTTGGTTGATCTTTTGGGGTTTGACTTGTATGAAGATAGGGTCAAAGGTAAACAGTTCGGGCTTGTGCCCATGCGCAGGTTTTAAGCGCGGAGTGGATAGACTTCCGTCAGGCCGGGATGTAAACTGGCTTCTGTGGGACATGAGGTCCATTGTGTTTTCGGGGAAAATCTTCGAAGTGACTGCGTTGGCAGGTCTCCCCAGTGAATCTCTGTGCGTCGGAATGACGACAGAGTTCCTTATTGTGTTCTGAGGATTCGGTTCCAGGTAATACCGACCTTTTTCATTATTACGCTTTCGGTGGCAGAACATGTTGAAGGATTACCTAGTCTGTGAACTACAGCACACCGGTCCTACATTACAGAACTTATATTTTGTGCTCAAGGTAGCCATCCAAGACTATTAGTCTTTATATTATCCAGAAGTCCAGTGACGAAGTTATATTGTGGGAACCGCAGATTGGCGGTATTTATGTCTACATAAGCATTACTGCAGGGTTGATGTTAACCTGCTTAGAAGAAGTACACAGATGACGTCATAACGAGGCCTGTGTTAAGGCTAATATATTACAGCCTGATAATGTGCAATTGGCGGGGAATGCCAAGTTGTACCTGTATGTCAAAGTGATTAAGGTATCTGACGCGTTTAGTCAGAGATACCGAAGCGGCATTATGAACTGTCATCGAAGAACATTATTATTGACCATGTACGAATATTGGAATGTTTACCAGCCCTTTTTTGAATGCCTGATGTATACCTAACGATTTCCGGTCAGCATGACCTTGTTTACACTGACTGTTCCTGTTGATGCTACTGTGTGTGTTACCGTCAATAAATGTTTTGAAACGTGCCAGCAGTGTTCAAGCATCCTTGACTACTGCATGTGAGTGTATGGGTTGCATTACACAACATATACGAGCCTAAACACATTCGCGCCTTCATTCGCACCCACACTCAGCTCATCATACGCCAGCACTACACACCTAACAACATGTATGCTGTCTTATGCAAATGATCACCTCTACGAGAGAGAAAAAGACAGTTACATTTCTGGTGGACCAGTTCCGTGGGCTCTTCTGCTACATTTATGATGTCTCCAGTGTGGTCCAGAAATTTACATTTCGGGTAGGCCAGCTGATGGGGCTATTTTCATGAGAAGGACAAGTGCACATTACATTTTTGATCTGTGGTCTAAGCTGGACAGAGCGAGCAATTAACATTATTGGTGACATTTATATGATTCATACACATACTCTACACTTTCAAGTTTTGGCTACACAGGACAGTATAAACAGTGTTAGCATTTATGTTATAATGCTACATAAACCACAACATGACAAGTACTGGAGTTAGCATCGAGGCATTTGCTACGTGGACCACAACTGCAAGACGAGTCCTTTTTGTAAACGGTACCGCTGGTCGTTTGCACGCTTCAGTCAACAGACTTTTCAACGTACGAGCGTTCAAGTTACATGTTTTGAGGTCAAGTTCCTGTTTGTAAACAGTACGTGAAATTGTAAACATTCGATGTGCAAGACTCAAGTTTCGAGAAGGTCATAGTAACTTTATGTTCGTGAAGACCACTTCATGCTACAGTGGATCTGACATTCAGTGCGCGCTTGACATTTTGTTTCTGTGTTCGCAAAGAGCAAGAAATTTACTTTAGTTTCAGCTGTGACTGAACTTGTTCTGCAACACATTGAATTGATTGCTATATATATTTATGTTACTTCTACTGTTGTTGTGTATTTTTCTTGTGTTCTTTTGCGGGTTTAAGGTTGGGCGGTGTCTATTATAAGAGATACAACGGTCTATAAGATATAGTGGTCTTATAATAGCGTTCTGTAGGCGCAATTTTCTTAATTGAAAATTTGCTAGCGGCAATTTGTTGCTATTTGTGTTAGCTGTGATGTAACTGTACTTATCGTTGTTTTTGTAATATTTTTTTCTGTTTTTCAGTTTTGATTTCATTTGTTTGTATCTGTAGGTCTCTCCTTTCTTTTGTTTATTTCTTTACACCTTTTTGTTTATAACAGTGTTGCCATTTGTCTTGTTTACTTTTCGCGGTCATCATTACACATTTGTGTAACATTTTCTTTACTTTTTGCTGTATTGTTTATTTGACTTCCGCGAACATTTTCGGTCATTGTTCTGTATCTTTGTCTTTGTATTTATGATTGTATTATATTATTGTCATACACAGTCTACATACATATACTTGGTGTTGCGTGATAAATTCTCGCAACATCGTTTTATTTCAATATCTATTTTATAACGCAAGGGCAACAACTGCTTGAAATTTATAGTCACTTTTCTCGGTAAGCATTTGTCTTCTCGCGTTGGTATCGAATGCAGTTAAGTTTGAGCTGTGGTCATTTTGCGCTGGACTGCGCATGACTTGTCTTGCTTTTTGGTCGATCGGTTTCCGCCCACCACTAGTGGAGTGAGCGATTTGGAATGGCGAAAGAGATGCCTCGTTGAAGAGGGGATCTCCGCTTTTTTTTGTTCTGTCAGGAATGTGAGAGTCCTCTTATGGATATTTCGTTTATTCGAGATAATACCTCTAGTGTATTTGCACATGCCGGGAGGCATAATATTTCTGTGTATTTCCGGAAGGCAAGGTAAATTAACATTTTCATTAACTCTATCGATTTTTGGTCGTGAACGATTTCTGGTTCATAGCCTGTCTTCGAAAGTCGTCGTCACGAGATGTTTTCCTAGCTCACATGTCGCTGTATTGTGCTGCATCGGTTGATGCAGGTACCAAGGACCATTACTTGCTACTTTGTTAAATGAACTAGGTTTGGAAAACCTTTATTATCTAGAGGATATTTTTGAGGACATTATTTATACTTCGGCAGACGTGTCTGTCTTGCTGAAGTCAGACTAAGGAGAGTGAACTGATCTCATATATCTGGTCATCTCCTGGCTGTTATAGAAAGGGATGGAGTTTTTCACCTGACTACATTTACAGCACTTTGAAATATAACATGCATCTGACTCATCATTGTAATGCTGTCTACCGTCTATTGCTGTATTGAATGTTGCTGTGATAATGACTGTTTGATGTGTCTACATATTCGCGTAACCATTTTGTCACTGTGGCGTCCACAATAAATAATGAAGAAAAACGTCAACGGCTGTTTCAAGAATCATTGACTTTATACGTCGTGAGTTTACTGACGTCCTATGTGGATTGCCCTGTTATTTTTGTATGAACATTGTTTTGACTGAACACATCTGCACACTACACAAAACCAGACATGCGGATACCATCCATCATCATATGGCATCACGCATCATTTGGTGGCCATAAGCTGGTTTGATTCTGGTACCAGCAAACACGGGGTCCCTTACCCACTTCATTTTCAACAAGAATTCATCAGCATCCTTCAAGAAATTAACATTCTTCAATACAGTCAACATCTTCAAAATTTTCAAAGTACTCGGCGTTGCCCGGTAAAAGTCAAAATTTCAACTTTTTGACGGAAACAAGAATTTGACAGTACCCGGCGTTGTTACATGTTGCCGGATAACTCGGACTGCTGTTATCTTTTACGCAAGTCAAGCAAGTTGCTGCTGTCAAGGTTCCAGTGCTGTCGTTTTTGTGAAGGTCAAGTGCCGGTTGAAACGGGTTGTTTTCTGAAGAAGGCCAAGTACCGATTTCCATCAACTTACTTTTGGATTAGAAGGTCAAGTGCCGAAACAACTCAACACACAGTATTTCAGAAGCTCTTGTACCATCGTGTTAGCAGTGGAAGCAGTTCAGATGTGCCATCATCGTTGGAGCTTCGCTCTTTAGGACGTTGATTGACATCCGTTTTTTTCTGCTGTTCTACGATTGGAAGCCTATAAGTTAAGTGGCCTGTTTGTATGTAAACTGTGCCCTTATACTTCTGCTGAGTCTTCTGTGTATCATCTCATTCTATATGTTATATGTTTATATGTTATTCGTATATTTATATGTTTATATTTCAGCGGGTTCTCGGTTGGGTGGTGTCTCCGTTAGATTATGCCACGTCATAGAGGTCGTCTATTGTGAGCGTTTTCTGTAAGGTTTGCAAATTTCCAATACTGGAATTTGCTAAGCGACTTCTGTTGCTATTTATGTTAGCTGTGATGACATGTTTTAATATTGTTTTCGTTATTATTTCGCATTCTTTAGTTTTGTTTTGATTTGTTTGTATTTGTTAGCCTACTCTTGTCTATAATTTAGTTTCATACAACATTTTTGTTTATACACTGTGGTGTCATGTATTTTGTTTAATTCTATCGCAGATATCGTCACATTTTTTGTGATATTTCATTAATTTCTGCTTTATTTTTAGTTGATTTCTGCGAAAGTTTTTGTATTGTTGCTGATCTTTGTTATTGTTTACATTGTTATTGTTTACATTGTTTGTATTGTTTACATTTTCAATGTTTACATTCTGCATGTGTTTACATAGTCATTGTTTACAGTTATAGTAATTAGTTAATGGGCTATGCTAATGCACTGTTACTACTACACTGATGATAAATGAATGATGAATAGTGTCGTGCACTATTGAATGAGAAGTGCACTTATGATCAAGAATTGAGTGCTGATATTTCATATACAAGTTCTTTGATTGGAGACTTGTTTCCCACAGAGACTGGGATAATATAAGGTGATGTGAATATACAAGTGCTTAATTAAGACTTGTTACACTTAGGTTTGAAATAAATTAGTTAATTATTTCAGGTTTTGGACTCATATGTTAGACAACATGTCTACATTTGAGCACTTTATTGAGCAGGGTAAATTGCTTGGCAAGACTGGTGATAAGTTAGAAGAATTTGCAACTGCTCGATATGATAAAGCAATGGAAGCTGAACAAAAGAAACTGCATATGGAAGCTGAACAAAAGAAACTGCAGATGCAGGTGGATGAAAAAAGATTCCAAATGGAAATGGAAAAACAAAAAAGGGAATCAGAAGCTGAGGAAAGAAAACTCCAGCTACAGCTAGAAGCTGAAAGACTTCAAAAAGAGGCTGAGAATAAAAGACTTGAAAAAGAAGCTGAAAATAAAAGACTTGAAAAAGAGGCTGAAAATAAAAGACTTGAAAAAGAAGCTGAAAATGAAAGACTTCAAAAAGAGGCTCAGGCTGAGGAAAGAAGATTACAGAGAGAGTCTGATGAGAGGAAAGAGAAAGCAAAAATGGAACATGAAGAAAAGGTCTTAGCTTTAGAGTTGGAAAAATTGAAATTGACGAGCATGAGTAATGGTAATGATTCAAACAAGGGTTCATCTTCTGGTAAGGCTAATAATGATACTTTTAAGATTAAGTTACCAACATTTAGTCCTTCCAGTGATGACATAATGTTCTATCTGGACAGATTTGAACAAGCATGTACAGCTCATAACATAGACAAAGCAAAATATGTTTATCAGTTATCAGGGATACTGACAGGTAAAGCTCTAAGTATATTAAATATGGTGGATGAACCTGACAAGAACAATTATGAGGTTGTCAGGGCCGCTTTGTTAAAGAAATATCAGCTTAACGAAGACGGCTATCGTCTACAATTTAAAAACATGTTACCTGAAAATGGAGTTGAATTCTCCGAGTTTATTGCAAGAATACGCATTACTTTCTCACGATGGGTTGAACTATCTAAGACGGAAAAAACTTATGAAGGACTTATGGACTTAATACTTAGAGACAAAGTCATGTCGTCTGTCAATGAGTCTTTCCTTGCTTTCCTTCATGAACGTAAACCTAAAACAATAAAAGAAATGGAAGATTTCTGTTGCCAATACGTAACTGCGCACCCACACATAACCATGGGTAACTCTAAGGTGAAAGAAGGTTTACCAGTTGCTTCGGCAGCTCCGTATGGCCAAAACTTTGCTCGTAGATTCCAACAAAATTTTGATAGAAAGAGTAGCGGTAATTTCTGTCAAAATCATGGAAATCAATTTCATGGTGATTCTTCTTCGAAGAATTGGAGACAACCTGATAGTGGTCGTTACTATCACCCTAATAATTATAAGCATTTCAAAAGAGGATATGGTAATAGAGGTTATTCCTGCCGAAGACCTCAGAACCAAACAAATAGATGTTCGCATCAATGTGAACATGATAGTAATCATGGAAACTGGAATTCGAACCAGGATAACAATTACAATAGAGACAATAATAACTGCAGAGATAATAATAACTTTGATAACTTCAGAGGTAATAATAGTCGGGGTAGATCTCAACACAAAAAAAAGAGATATCAGCAGGCTAATGCTGTACAACAGGAAACTGAGGGAGCCTGTAATCATGTTGTTGATAGTAAAAACTTTGACGCTGTCACTGGTTCTGCTTTTGACTTTGAGAGAGCAAACAAATGCCCCCAATGCAGTACTTTATTCGAACCGGGTACCATAACTACTTTGAGTTGTGGTCACCCACTTCCCGCTCTTCCTGCTGCTGTTGCGCATGACGGGAGGGGTTCTTTAATCCTACATAAGGGTCTTGTTAATGATACTCCGGTCTCACTACTTTTCGATTCCGGATGCACCACTATTGGTGTTAGACAATCGCTTGTAGATCCATCTTGTGCTACAGGAAGGGTTATTAAATGTGTCACATTTGGCGGCACTCTAGAAAAATATCCTACTGCTGTAATTCGCATTGCCACTCCTTTCTTTACTGGAGATGTGCATGCTTGTCTCTTACCTAATCCTATTGCGGACCTTATTATTGGTCGTATTCACGGAGTTAGGGAGTGTACCCCACAGCAGATTGCTGCTTGGGAAGATAATAACATGCAAGCTACAAATGCAGTAGTTACAAGAGCACAAGCTCTACAAACACCCGAAACTTCACTGAATAGTGATAATGAAGTTGATAGCCAAGATAGTCACTTAGTGATTACTCGTGACTCTTTCATAAAATTGCAAGAAGAAGATCCTTCTTTAAAAAAAATTCTTCGTTCTTGCGAAGAAAGGTGATCCGAATCAGCATACAAATAGAAAATCTTGGATTGCAATGAGAAACGGCGTACTTGTACGTATGGTACAAGATTCGACTACGTCGGCACATTCGCAAATTCTTGTTCCCAAGAGCATGAGAGTGCAAATATTACAACATGCTCATGACTCGCAATGTGCTGGACATATGGGTTTTTCCCGTACGAAGTCGAGAGTCCTTGCGGCTTTCTTTTGGCCTTTTGTCAATAAGGACATTCGTATTTACTGCCGATCATGCAAGGTATGTCAGGAGGTCAAATCTAGAGGACCACGACATGCTGCGCCTATCCAGGCTGCTGACATTCCTATTCGGCCGTTTCAGAAAATGGCCATAGATATTATTGGCCCTTTTAAGGTCAAGTCGGCCAGAGGACATCAGTTTATCCTTACATGTGTCGATATGTGCACACGTTGGCCAGAGGCTATTCCTCTTAAGAGCATATCTACTACAGATATCGCAGATGCTCTTTGGTTGATATTTTCTCGCTTGGGGTTCCCCAGAGAAATATTGTCAGACCATGGCACTCAACTCATATCTGACACTATGTCACAGGTAATGTCTACCTTACATATTGAACGATCTCTCAGTAGTATCTACCATCCTATGTCTAATGGGTTAGTTGAGCGTCTGAATAGAACGCTCAAGACTTTGCTTGGTAAGATAACTGAAGATCATCCTCAAGATTGGGACAGGGTTTTACCCGCGGCTCTCTTTGCCTATAGAGAAGTCCCTAATGAACACACAGGATTTTCTCCCTTCGAACTTGTCTTTGGCGCGCGTCCACGCGGCCCTATGTCTTTATTACACGATCTCATCACTGCCGATGATATTAGCGATGAAACTCAATCCTCATATGAGTATGTCATTGCTCTTAGACAAAAGATCATTGAGGCATGTAAGCTAGCAACTGCTTCATCAGAAATTGCTAAAGAGAAGGCAAGGCAGTTTGCTAACAAGAATAGATGTCTACGACAACTTTGTCCAGGTGACAAAGCATTCGTCCTACTCCCCAGTAGGGAAAATAGACTTCTTATTGCATGGAAAGGTCCGTATGCAATAGTCTCTCGGATTTCCGATGTTGACTATGTGATCGATATTGATGGAAAGCATAAAACTTTCCACATAAACATGCTTTCGGAATTTCACGAACGTCCGGACTATTTGCTGCCTATTTTCCAGGCAACGGATGATGCTCCTGCACCTCACGGTCATTATTCATCCCTGTCTGTCATTCAGGATGAGGAAGCTACCTTCTCTGATGTCAACCTTCCCCTTCCAGTGGTTCCATTACATTCCACGGAATCTTGGAAAAACGTTTCTGTTTCTCCTAATCTTTCTGGTGACGAACATCGACGAGACTTGTCGATGTTACAAACATTTCAGGATGTTCTCACTGACATTCCTGGACACACAGATGTCATAGAACATGACATAATTCTTACCGACAATAATCCAATTAGGGTTAGGCCGTATCCTATTCCTATACACTTTCAGTCGCAAGTGGAAAAGGAATTGGATGAAATGATTCAATTAAATATAATTGAACCATCGACTTCACCATATTCTTCTTCCATGGTTATTGTCCGGAAGAAGGATAAGAACATACGAATTTGTGTTGATTATCGCAAATTGAATCAGGTCACAAAGTTCGACGCTGAACCGATGCCTTTGTTAGAAGATCTACTGATTAGACTTTCTAATTCTAGATTCTTCACTAAACTTGACTTGTCTAAAGGTTATTGGCAAGTGCCTTTAGCAGAGCATGCCAAACCTCTTACTGCTTTTTCTACACCTAGGGGTCTATTTCAATGGAATGTTATGCCTTTTGGTCTCATGAACGCCCCTGCCACTTTCGTTCGCATGATGCGTCGAATTCTGTCACATCGTTCGGATGTCATCGCTTACTTAGATGACATCTGTCTCTTCAGTGATACCTGGGAAGATCACTATTTAGGGTTATATGACTTACTGTCCACTCTACGTGAGAATAATTTGACAGCAAAACCTTCTAAAGCTTTTGTTGGTATTGGTGAAATCTCTTTCCTGGGTCATCGTGTTGGTCATGGTCTCTTAAGACAGAAGACCACAATACTTCCAAAATACTGAACATCTCTGTTCCTAAAACGAAGAAACAAGTTAGGAGTCTCTTAGGTTTAATTCAATTTTATGGGAGATTTATTCCAAATTTATCTTCGATCATGGCACCTCTATCAACATTGTTGAAGAAAGGTTCGCCTAATCTGGTCCGTTGGTCTGAAGAATGCCAATCTTCACTAGACCAAATCAAGAATATATTTGCTTCTCCTCCCATCTTAAGATTACCTACTCTTGATAGGACTTTTGTTCTTCGGAGTGATGCTTCATCCACTGGGATTGGAGCAGCACTGATGCAAGAATATGCAAATACTCTGCATCCTGTTATGTACATTTCTAGAAAACTAAATGCGGCAGAGAGGAACTACTCGGTTTTAGACCGTGAGTTGTTAGCGATGGTTTGGTCAATTCTAAAACTACAAAGATTCCTCCTGGGCGCACATTTCATTCTAGAGACTGATCAGAAAGCTCTTACAGCTATTCAGACTAAGAATTTGAAGAGTTCGAGATCCACTCGATATGCTATAGCTCTTCAACCTTTTCACTTCACGGTACGAGCTATCCGTGGTGCGGATAATGTGATGGCTGACATTTTGTCTAGATGCCCACATGACTCCAACTAATACTTCTGTCCTATATTTCCATATATTACAGAGTCATAACACACCTATATTTCTACAATAGATTAGCACATCTGTACTTACTTTATATGTACACACTATCGTGCTTTGTTGTCATCTTCTTCTGTTCGTTTTTTAAGATGATAGAGGAGGACTGAGTAGTTAATATAAGGGCCGTTAGTTTACTAAACAGCCACAATTATTAATAATGTATTGTACCTTATGAAGCATATTAGTTATTAATTAGCATTATATTGCTTGTACTTTCTCAGAATGTCATTGTTGAGCTGAGGACTTACCTTACTAGTATCAAGCATGACGAGTTCTAGATTGTGTACTTACCCTCGGAATACCAGAGCATATGTCCTGGATCGTCATGTAGTTTAACTTTACTATGTACTTATGTCATTACATGTCAAATAATGTACTATTTAAATTTTCCTATCAGATTTGTACATCCATTTTTAAAGACAATATTAGAGTATGCTGTTTAATGATGATTATAGTAACTTGCATACGTATATTGTGTTTACATGCTAACGTGATGTGTGTTGGTGACACCTCCCCGATGTGAATATTTTTTGAGACATATTTATTTTTCTGTTGAGGTATATCCTCACCAGACACTCTATAATTAGCCTATTGTTTGGCAATTTAGTTAATTATCAGCGCATAATTCGTGCGTTTTGAGCCGCTTATCGCATGCTCTTTGATATTGAAAAAAAAAATATGTTCCACATTTTTTTTTTATCGGGAGGAGGTGGTGATATGTTGCGTGATAAATTCTCGCAACATCGTTTTATTTCAATATCTATTTTATAACGCAAGGGCAACAACTGCTTGAAATTTATAGTCACTTTTCTCGGTAAGCATTTGTCTTCTCGCGTTGGTATCGAATGCAGTTAAGTTTGAGCTGTGGTCATTTTGCGCTGGACTGCGCATGACTTGTCTTGCTTTTTGGTCGATCGGTTTCCGCCCACCACTAGTGGAGTGAGCGATTTGGAATGGCGAAAGAGATGCCTCGTTGAAGAGGGGATCTCCGCTTTTTTTTGTTCTGTCAGGAATGTGAGAGTCCTCTTATGGATATTTCGTTTATTCGAGATAATACCTCTAATGTATTTGCACATGCCGGGAGGCATAATATTTCTGTGTATTTCCGGAAGGCAAGGTAAATTAACATTTTCATTAACTCTATCGATTTTTGGTCGTGAACGATTTCTGGTTCATAGCCTGTCTTCGAAAGTCGTCGTCACGAGATGTTTTCCTAGCTCACATGTCGCTGTATTGTGCTGCATCGGTTGATGCAGGTACCAAGGACCATTACTTGCTACTTTGTTAAATGAACTAGGTTTGGAAAACCTTTATTATCTAGAGGATATTTTTGAGGACATTATTTATACTTCGGCAGACGTGTCTGTCTTGCTGAAGTCAGACTAAGGAGAGTGAACTGATCTCATATATCTGGTCATCTCCTGGCTGTTATAGAAAGGGATGGAGTTTTTCACCTGACTACATTTACAGCACTTTGAAATATAACATGCATCTGACTCATCATTGTAATGCTGTCTACCGTCTATTGCTGTATTGAATATTGCTGTGATAATGACTGTTTGATGTGTCTACATATTCGCGTAACCATTTTGTCACTGTGGCGTCCACAATAAATAATGAAGAAAAACGTCAACGGCTGTTTCAAGAATCATTGACTTTATACGTCGTGAGTTTACTGACGTCCTATGTGGATTGCCCTGTTATTTTTGTATGAACATTGTTTTGACTGAACACATCTGCACACTACACAAAACCAGACATGCGGATACCATCCATCATCATATGGCATCACGCATCACTTGGTCATGTATTATTATTATTATTGATAAGGTACACTCTTCATATAGAGATTGTAAATAAAATATTATTATATAAGATATTTATACACGTTCTTTGTTAAAAGACTTGTTGTCCAAAGATTGAGACAAGGTGGAATACATATGAAAGTTCTTTATAAAAAAGACTTGTGATTGGGATATAAAGGTATTATTTTCTACAGGCACTTAAGTGATTATTTGTTATATTATAAACAAGATAACCATACAAAGTCTTTGACTAAGACTAAGAGAGTGAAACAAAGTGAAGTGAGTACACAAATCTAATAGGACAGACTTGTCTCCCATTGAAGTGGGATAAGGTAATTTATTTAATTTTTCAGGTTTCTGATCTCATTAGACAGAATGTCTAATTTGGATTTCTTCATCCAGCAAGGGTTAACCCTTGGTAAGGCTGGTAAAGAATTAGAAGAATTTGCAACTGCTCAATTCGCCATGGCATTAAAGTCAGAAGAAAAGAAACAAAAAGATGAAAATAAATTGAAAGCAGAAGCTGAACAAAGGAAAGCAGAAGCTGAACAAAAGAAGCTAGAAGCTGAGAATAGAAGATTAGAACTTGAAGAAAAAAGGTATCAAAGAGAAGCTGATGAAAGAAAATTCCAGATGGAAGTGGAGGAGAGAAAACTTCAAGCTGCTGCTGAGGAAAGAAAACTTCAGGCTGAGGCTGAAAATAGAAAAATGGAACATGAGGAAAGACTCGCAACTTTGGACTTAGAGAAATTGAAATTGGCGAGTCCGGGTGATCATCAAACAACTTCGAGTACGACAAAGGAGTTTGTTAGTAGGATTAAATTACCTCATTTCAATCCTTTAAAGGATGACGTAGCGGATTATCTAGATAGATTCCAATTTTTATGCGATGTGCATAAGGTAAAAAAGGAAAAATATGTTGAACAACTGATGGAATTTTTTACAGGTGACACAGTGACTACTCTTATGACAATAGACGAACATGACAGGACTAATTATGATGTTGTCAGAGCAGCATTGCTAAAAAAATATCAACTAAAAGAAGAAGATTATCGTCTTCGTTTTAGGACAATGTTGCCAGAAAATGGAGTAGATTTCTCTGAATTTTTTTCAAAAATACGTCGTACATTTACACGATGGGTTGAGTTGTCTCAGACTGAGAAAACATATGAAGGCCTAATGGACTTATTACTTCGAGATAAGGTTTTGTCATCTGTTAATGATTCTTTCCTTGCATTTCTTCATGAGCGTAAACCCAAAAACTTAAAAGACACAGAGGAATACTGTTGCCAGTACGCCACCGCGCACCCCCAAGATACAGTTAGCAATTCTAAAGTGAAAGAAGGGTTGCCAGTTGCTTCGGCAGCACCATATGGCTCTAATTTCAATAAGAAATTTCAGGGTGCTCAACAAAACTGGAATAGGAAAAGTAATCAGAATTACACTCATAAGCAGAGTAATCCAACATATGAAGGTTCTTCTTCTAAGAACTGGAGACGAGATGGTAGTTCTCGTAATTTTGGTGGTAATAATTTTAGACACTATCGCAAAGGTTATCACAATAAAAACTATCCGAGCTTTTCTTCTCGGGATAACCATTCTTGACGTCAAGAATATGACGATGGTGAATATACAAACCGGGATTCAAACCGGAATGATAATTACAATAGACAATATGATAACAATTACAGGGGAAATGATAATCGCGGTAGACCTAAATATAGGCTAACAAAAGAAAAGCTTACCAACAGGCAAACTCTGCACAACAAGAGTTTAATGGAGCCTGTAATCAAGTAAATGATAGTGGGAACTCTAATGCTATCACTGGTTGTGCTTTCGATTTTGGGAGAGCAACTGAATGCCCCCAATGCTCAACATTGTTCGATCCATCGTCTGTATCTACTTTAATTTGTGGTCACCCTCTTCCTGCTCTACCTGCTACAGTTGCGCATGATGGGAGAGGATCTCTCATCTTGCATAAAGGTTTAATAAATGATAATATAGTCTCAGTGCTCTTCGATTCAGGATGTACTACCGTCGGGGTTAGGCAGTCTCTGATAGATCCTTGCTGTGCCACTGGAAAAGCGATCAAATGTGCTACATTTGGTGGTACTATGGAAAGTTATCCTACTGCTATTATTAGGATTGACACTCCCTTCTTCACAGGAGATATCCACGCGTGTCGTCTTCCTAATCCTATTGCGGATCTTATAATCGGTCGTATTCATGGGGTTAAGGATTGCACCCCGCAACAAATTTCTATTTGGGAAGAACAAAACATTCAAACGGTCAATGCAGTGGTGACAAGAGCCCAAGCTCTTAATCCCCCAACTTCATCTGATGATAGTAATGGAGTTGATAGCCAAGACGAGCACTTGGTGATTTCCCATGACTCGTTTGTTAAACGTCAAGAAGAGGATCCTTCTTTGAAGAAATTCTTCCTTCTCGCAAAGAAAGGGGATCCCAATCAGAATACGAATCACAAATCGTATATCACTATGAGGAATGGTATATTGGTACGGATGGTACAACACTCTGACAAGTCTATGCATTCGCAAATTCGTGTGCCTAAGTGTATGAGAGCCTTAATTCTTCAACATGCACACGATTCTCAGTGTGCTGGACACATGGGTTTTTCCAGAACTAAAACTAGAGTCCTTGCGTCTTTCTTTTGGCCATTTGTTAATAAAGACTTACTTACTTACTTACTTACTTAGTCGTTCCCCTTCTACCGTGAGGTGTAGAGGTTTGGAAGAGAGAGCGCCAGACTATTCTATCGGCTGTCTTCCTCCTGGCCTGGTTCCATTCTAGTCCTCGGTACTTCAAAGATTTTCTAATGTTGTCCTCCCAGCGGACTCTGGGTCGTCCTCGGGGTCTGGATCCTTGGCTCTTTGTTTCGTTAATAAAGACATACGCATTTATTGCCGATCTTGCAAAATTTGTCAAGAGGTCAAGTCTAGAGGTCCAAGACATGCTGCACCTATTCAGGCTGCAGATATTCCTATTCGGCCGTTTCAGAAAATGGCTATAGACATTATTGGCCCGTTTAAGATTAAGTCAGCCAGAGGACACCAATTTATCTTCAAATGCGTTGACATGTGCACGCGCTGGCCAGAGGCTATTCCTCTGAAGAGCATATCAACTTTTGATATCGCTGACGCTCTTTGGCTCATATTTTCTCGTCTGGGATTCCCCGGAGAAATATTGTCAGACCACGGCACTCAATTAATTTCGGACACTATGTCTCAGGTAATGGATACGCTAGACATTAAAAAGTCTCTCAGTAGTATTTATCATCCAATGTCCAATGGATTGGTTGAACGTCTTAATAGGACACTAAAGAACTTACTTGGCAAGATAACGGAGGATCATCCTGATGATTGGGACAGGGTCCTACCTGCAGCTCTCTTTGCCTGTAGAGAGGTTCCCAACAAGCATACAGGGTTTTCGCCTTTCGAACTTGTCTTTGGCGCGCAACCGCGCGGTTCGATGTCCTTATTACACGATTTGATAACTTCCGATAATATTGACGATGATACACAATCGTCATATGAATATGTCATTGCTCTTAGGGAAAAAATTATCGAATCGTGCAGATTAGCAACTTCATCTTCCGAATTTGCGAAAGAAAAAGCTAGGCATTTGCTAACAAGAAAAGGCGCCTACGTCAACTTTGTCCTGGAGACAAAGCGTTTGTCTTACTTCCCTCAAGAGAGAACAGACTTCTCATTTCATGGAAAGGTCCATACACTATAGTCTCCAAAATTTCCGATGTCGACTATATTGTCCATGTGGATGGAAAGCATAAAACCTTTCATATAAATATGCTTACAGAGTTTATTGAACGACCAGACTATTTGCAGCCTATTTTCCAGGCGACGGACGACTCTCCAGTCCAACATGGTCACATCTCATCCCTGTCCGTTATACAGGATGAGGAAACAATTTTTTCTGACGTTAACTTACCTCTTCCTGCGATTCCACTTAATTCTACGGAATCATGGAAAAACGTTACCGTCTCTTCGAATTTGTCTCTTGAGGAACAGCGTCAAGTATCTTCTACGCTACAATCATTTCAGGATGTCCTTACCGACATTCCTGGACACACACGTGTCATTGAACATGACATCATACTTACTGATCGTAATCCGATCAGAGTAAGACCATACCCTATACCTATTCATTTTCAAGCACAAGTCGAGAAAGAATTGGATGAAATGATTCAACTGCAAATAATTGAACCATCCACTTCAGCTTATTCTTCGTCGATAGTTATTGTTCGAAAGAAAGACAATAACATACGTCTTTGCGTTGACTATCGCAAATTAAATCAAGTTACGAAGTTCGATGCTGAACCTATGCCTTTATTAGATGATCTACTTATTAGACTTTCTAAAGCTAGATTCTTTACTAAACTAGACTTGTGGAAAGGTTATTGGCAAGTCCCTTTGACGGAACACGCCAAACCTCTCACTGCTTTTTCAACACCTAGGGGTCTGTTTCAATGGAATTTTATGCCTTTCGGGTTTATGAACGCCCCAGCGACTTTCGTGCGCATGATGCGACGAATTCTATCGGATCGTGCAGATGTCATCGCATATTTAGACGACATCTGTCTTTTCAGCGATACTTGGGAAGAACACTATTTGGGTCTAAAGGAATTGCTATCTACTTTACGTGAGCATTGTTTGACTGCAAAACCCTCTAAAGCTTTTGTTGGGTTTAGTGAAATTTCTTTCCTAGGTCATCGGGTTGGTCATGGTCTGTTGAAGACAGAGGACCAAAACATTTCGAAGATATTGAATATCTCGGTTCCGAAGACAAAAAAGCTGGTGCGTAGTCTCTTGGGATTGATACAATTCTATGGAAGATTCATTAAGAATCTGTCCTCCATTATGGCACCACTTTCAACGTTATTGAAAAAGGTTCTCCTAATATGGTGCGTTGGCCCCAAGAATGCCAATCTTCATTGGATCAGGTTAAGAATTTGTTCTCATCTCATCCTATCTTAAGACTACCAACGATTGATAAGACTTTTGTTCTTCGTAGTGATGCCTCTTCCACTGGGATTGGAGCGGCACTAATGCAGGAGTATTCAGGAACTCTGCATCCTGTAATGTATATCTCTAGGAAGCTGAATGCGGCAGAAAGGAATTACTTGGTTTTAGACCGTGAATTGTTGGCTATGGTTTGGTCCATTCTTAAGCTACAAAGGTTCCTTCTGGGCGCGCATTTCTTTATGGAAACCGACCAAAAAGCTCTTACGGATATGCAAAGTAAGGATTTGAAGAGCTCGAGATCTACTCGTTATGCTATTGCTCTTCAGCCTTTCCATTTCACGGTGCGAGCTATCCGTGGTTCGGATAATGTGATGGCAGACATATTGTCTAGATGCCCACATGATTCCAATTAAATCTTGTGGCCTAGTTTTTCCTGATACACTTTCAGACTTAGGTCTGTCCTTAATATCCTAATATATTGTAATACAAATGTTTTACTATTTGGATGTTGTATAAAGAATTTAACAAATTTGGTTTTGTCCATCCATTAGTAATATGTTGCTAATATAGCATTGTAATTGATGATATTTGTATATTGCTATAATAATAGTATTTAATGATGTTTGATATGTGTCTTGGTATTGCCAGCAACTTAGGTTTCTTTAATGATACCTCCTGAATTTGTTTTGCTTTGAGAAATATTTTCTCTTATGTTGGGAGATGTTTTGTATCCACTTCAGACGCTTTATTTGTTCGTCCATTGTACCTGATATTAGGTTCATTCTTTCATGAGCGCATAAGTGATGCTTGTGCTGTCTTGCTCATAGATATATTTTAAAAAAATGTTTAATTTTTTTTTACAGGGGGGTGTAGTAATATGTTGCTGTCATTTTCGACGGAGTCATATGTCAAGTTATTTGTCGTATGATTTTTCACCCTAGTCAAAGGTGAATAATTGTGTCTTTACCTTGCGGTGTCAGGTTGATTAGGGGTTGTCTTCCCTGTTGGTTGATCTTTTGGGGTTTGACTTGTATGAAGATAGGGTCAAAGGTAAACAGTTCGGGCTTGTGCCCATGCGCAGGTTTTAAGCGCGGAGTGGATAGACTTCCGTCAGGCCGGGATGTAAACTGGCTTCTGTGGGACATGAGGTCCATTGTGTTTTCGGGGAAAATCTTCGAAGTGACTGCGTTGGCAGGTCTCCCCAGTGAATCTCTGTGCGTCGGAATGACGACAGAGTTCCTTATTGTGTTCTGAGGATTCGGTTCCAGGTAATACCGACCTTTTTCATTATTACGCTTTCGGTGGCAGAACATGTTGAAGGATTACCTAGTCTGTGAACTACAGCACACCGGTCCTACATTACAGAACTTATATTTTGTGCTCAAGGTAGCCATCCAAGACTATTAGTCTTTATATTATCCAGAAGTCCAGTGACGAAGTTATATTGTGGGAACCGCAGATTGGCGGTATTTATGTCTACATAAGCATTACTGCAGGGTTGATGTTAACCTGCTTAGAAGAAGTACACAGATGACGTCATAACGAGGCCTGTGTTAAGGCCAATATATTACAGCCTGGTAATGTGCAATTGGCGGGGAATGCCAAGTTGTACCTGTATGTCAAAGTGATTAAGGTATCTGACGCGTTTAGTCAGAGATACCGAAGCGGCATTATGAACTGTCATCGAAGAACATTATTATTGACCATGTACGAATATTGGAATGTTTACCAGCCCTTTTTTGAATGCCTGATGTATACCTAACGATTTCCGGTCAGCATGACCTTGTTTACACTGACTGTTCCTGTTGATGCTACTGTGTGTGTTACCGTCAATAAATGTTTTGAAACGTGCCAGCAGTGTTCAAGCATCCTTGACTACTGCATGTGAGTGTATGGGTTGCATTACACAACATATACGAGCCTAAACACATTCGCGCCTTCATTCGCACCCACACTCAGCTCATCATACGCCAGCACTACACACCTAACAACATGTATGCTGTCTTATGCAAATGATCACCTCTACGAGAGAGAAAAAGACAGTTACAATAATTATGAAGACTTATTGTTTAAAAGGGCGAACATAATTTAACACTAGATACGATAAATGACAGAATTAACAGAAATTGAAAGTTTCATGACTAGCGATGGATTCCAGTGTGCCTTTCCAGAGCCTGTTCGTGCAGTTCGGTCTGTTGTAAGAGTGCTGAAGGTAGACCCTATGACCTGACCTGAGATGGTAGCCATTGATAGACGCGTGCACAAAGGAACGAGCTTCAAAAGGGGGGGGGGGGGCGCACAGGAAAGTTTATTCAAGAAGTGAGCAGTCACTGGAGCGAGCAGTACACGGAGCACATAATAAATGGAACAAGGGTTCATAGGAGCGCCGGGAAAAAAGAAACAATATTGAAATTACGAAATTGACTTAAAGTCGTTAAAATAGTGTTAACGTTTTTTTCCCCCGTGTCGCCCCTTTGAATCCTCGCTGTATTGAATATGTGTTTGGATAACTGTTCGATGCAATGATTGCTTGCTTCTTTGTGTACCGCTACTTTTGTTTTCCTAACCAGCGGCACTTGGGCTTCAGTCCTTCGGTCCAATGATATGAAACAAATTCATGGCATTGCGAAGCTGGGGAGCCTGTGGACTTTCCTTCTAACCCGGTCACTTTGCTCCTTTCCATCCACAGAGGATTTGTGCTCAGGAGCCGCTCGGGTTATTCCAGTCCCCTGGTCGAAGGCACTCATTCAAATGTCTTCGCCAGTGTCACGCGTGGTTTTCACGTGTCTGCCTAGACAAGACAAAAGTCTGTGTGAAGTCTGAGACACGACAAAAATCTGAGTGAAGTCTGAGGTGATAGATGAGTTATGGTGTTGAATGTGGATAGAGTGACATATAGTTATCAGGAGTAAAGAACAGATACTGACTCTCCCTCCTGCCACGCAATAACTATGTTTTAACTTCTGTCACACTGCCTCTCTCTCTTCTTGGAGATAAGGTTTAGTACACGTTAGTGACTCCACAAACAACTAAGTTTACGACGGAATAGAAATAAATTGTCTATCTTTATTACACAACAACCACAACAATAACAAAACAGATTCTCGTGTAAAGAACGAGAAATATCAAATCACAAGCAAATACACCCAAACACATGCATTGCAAAAAAAATAATCAAGTGACCTCAAAGCTAACAAACTTAATATTATGCCTAATCCACCCTGAGTTAACTCCAGCTGTTATTGGGAAGTGGTTTAAGCTAATCCTTCAGCTGGAACCCTGAAACAAACAAGTTCCTACACCCCAAAATGACCCTGCTGACTGATCCTTGTCAGCGATAAAGCCAGCATGTGCACTAGTGTCTCTCAGTTCTTAAAATGTGCCAATTCTCTGCGCACAGTTCCCCGACAAAATTAATAATCTTTCTTCTTTAGCACTCTTGTAATACATTCCGCTTGAAATTGGCGGATTGCTAACAGGGAAAATGATTACCCTCTCCTTTCCCTAAACTGCTGCAAATCCGTAGAACCAACTCCACCCTAACTCCACCACTGGAACAAAATAATGGGCCCAGGGCTAGGCCTCTACCAAGACAAGGTGCTGCAGATCTAAGATAAAACCGCGAGGTAATCAGTGCGTGCAATTCAGATTTAATGAGACGTTGAAGGTAATCCCTCCACTTGTACAAAGGCCAGCCACTCTTAGGAAGGAGCGAGCAATTATTTGGAAGGTGAATGCATATGACGCCTGTGGAGCAGGGCGCTCCTCTTGCTTTGCGAGCAGGCGTTGGCAATTGTTCCCAGCAAGGGGAAATTAACCGACTGGACCTGTAATAAGGAGTCGGACTGAAGAACCACAACTGCAGTACGTTGAGGACTACCCCGATGTAAAGAGGTCGCTGGTTTATCCGGCTTTATATGAAGGCCGGAAGGTAATTCCAAGCTGATGACTAAGAACTCTGTCGGAGGTGATCAGGTGTTGATGTAATAAAACATATTCAAAAACACTTATCTCGTCAAAATAAATCAAAAAATGGTGCAACATTAAGCAAGGCCAGTGCATACACAGGTACAGTTTAACTTATATACAACCCGTCCCTTCTCAATATTATCTGCTGTCCAGGGCTGGCCTGGTCAGACAGTTTTATCACCCTCGCTCTCTCTCTCTCTCTCTCTCTCACTGACCGTTAACCAGACAAGCGAGCAGATACGGGCCGGGCAAGCGTATTGCTTATTTCGCAACTTTGCGTAATCAGGTTACCCGAGACTGGCGCTGGGAGAGTTTTAGGCATGTAAACAACCTTGCCGGTAGCTGGTGCAGAACTGACCTTATAACATATGTCAGTCTGGCCTAAAACACAACCGCCAGGCTGGCTGTAGTACATATAATCTCATTACATTTACAAGCATCTATATGACACAATCTTTAACTGAGTTAAAAGTAACCATACAGTAAACAAGTAATCAATTACACAACCTTACAGGTAGAAAAATTATGCACTACAGAGGCCGTAAAACCAAGAAAATAGCTTATTGTTACACTCTGTATATATATATATATACTCTGTGCATAAGAGGGGTTCTCAAAACTTTCATGAAGCATCCTAAAGAACACAACCGTTAGGCTTCAAAATAAAACCCCGTAAAAGGTGTGGCAGGCTATGGTTGTATTATGAATCATATATGACAATGTCTGTCCAGGTTCGCTTACCTCTGCGGTTAGCTATGATATGCTGTATACCACACAGTCACACACACACAGCACGTGATGCGATAACGCCATGGTAATTTGAATAGTGTTTATTTACATATGAAAGGATCATTGCTGTTTGCTCTGACCTCCACATTTGGTCCATCATAGAATATACAATGTAAGTTAATTCTTTCACCACTCTCTCTCGCCCAGTATCGAATCCACACCTTCTGACCTCTTAACCATCAGTGATCATTCAGGTGCTATAGTCTCTATTTCTTAGATTATTGTTATTTATATTCTCTCTGTGTTCAGGTTATCTTGATGAGACCGGGCATCTCCGGGGGTGTTAATTTCCCTTGCCTCACTGAAGAATATGACTACTGTCTGTATGTATTGTAAAACACTCTACGTACCTTTTCCTTTCTGAATAATATCTAACTCACACCGTTTCTTCTTCTAGACAAGAATTTCCCACTATTCAATATTTCGGGTTAATCATTACCCAAAATACTTCTTGTCCATGAAATAATTATCATCTAAACTACTTGAATACGCCATTAACATGGCTGCCGCGTATATGCGGCTTCCCTCTCTGCCTCACGCTTCTGGACTGCCCGCTAAGAAAAGCGTGATTCACTGGATTACCCTTCACCTCTGTCATGCGCAACATTGTTCGCGCATCTCCTTTTTGTACTCTATCTGAACCTTCCCATTCATAATTCTCTTTATTCCTTCCCTTTGACTGTAAATCGTTCCCTAACTGCCACATTATCTCCCTTTCTCCCCTAAAAATAAATTATTTATCCGTAGGAGAAGAAAATTATTTTAATGACTGTACCAGCCATTATTGTACTTAACTATGTATCAAAACAAAAACAATATCCTTAGCAATGTGCTGTTACAACCCTAGCTCAGCACATTACCAATTACTATCTGTACCAAAGGACAATTTCCTTTTACACAACTCAATTAAATTGTACTGGGAACGTACATTCACCAACATCTCGTTCCCATTTACGACCACTCATCTTTGCTTTTTCTCCTATCTGCTCATATTACATGATTTCAAAAACATACATTTGACATGTTATACATTCCACTTCCTTAGTAGTCTTCATTTTTTTCTTCATATCACTTAACATGTCATTATTTTCTTACATTACAACATATTATCATAACAAAACTGAGGAATAACTCTTTTCCCGTATCTTTTCTTAAGTGACCTTTCCTCTTCACATTTATGACTGTTCTTAACCCTTGTCTTTCTCACTCACATTCTGCCAACTGTGTACTTCACCATACAAAGTTTATTTCCTTTTACACATCCAGTCACTCCTGTTGTCATACACGTAAACCCCTCATATAGTATTATCTTCTGTCACCACACACCTGGTGTGAACTGTCTGGCCTTCATGTTCTCTCGTATAAAGCCAAACATGTCTTCTGTCATGTCTCCCTATATACATAGTTCATAATGGCGTGAGCCATTTACTATCATGGCAACACTGAATTGCCATACTTCCGTCCACCCTTTTCTAACTAGACCTTTGTCCATAATCTCTTACGCGGAAATATTTGAAACTTCTTAGGTCTACCTATCTTAAACCGCGTTGTCGTTTTGACCTACTTGCGTATTTTTCTGCTGCTGACCTGTCACTTGACTTCCTTTTCCACAACACTGTCTCCCAGTGTCTGAATTTCTGTTATATATGTTCGGTGAGGGTTATCCTCAATAGACTCACATTTGTAGTCTGATAAACACCGCACTTAACGTTTTTATATGTTTTTCGTTCCCTCCCTGGAACGTTCTTTCACAACACTGTCTCCCAGTGTCTGAATTTCTGTTATATATGTTCGGTGAGGGTTATCCTCAATAGACTCACATTTGTAGTCTGATAAACACCGCACTTAACGTTTTTATATGTTTTTCGTTCCCTCCCTGGAACTTCTCTTTGTGCTATCTCCTTTTTCCTTCTCCACAACACTGTCTCTCCATGTCTAAATTTCTACTGTGTATGTTCGGTGAGGGTTACCCTCCATAGACTCACATTTGTAGTCTGGCAAACGCCGCACTTAACGTTTTTATATGTTTTTCGTTCCCTCCCTGGAACGTTCTCAACACAATTCTCTTCTCTTCATGTATTACGGAGAGAAAAAAAAATATGATTTCTCCCCAAAGCCTTCATAAGACTCGGCCACTGCCGCAAAAATCTCTTTCTTTGCCATATGCTCCATGGCTTCTTACTTCTACATAAGTTCCTTCTAGAACTATCTCTTCTATATGTCTGTGCCATCCTTCCTGTGGCTTCTCAATACTCCCGTCACTTCTCCGTGACTCTCAATTTTCCCATACTTATTTATCTAAGCGATTCTCTTGTGTTCGCCATCTCCCATGGCCCTTAATACTCCCCGTCCAATATCTCAATTACTCACTCATAATTTCGCCATCTCTTATGGCTCTTCTTCTTCTGACATAATATCCTCGTCATTTTTCATGACCTTTTATCCCTCATCTCCACCTCTACTTCACTTAATATCTTTATTTTCTTTTTCCTTTATTTCTCTTCTGACCTCGATGACGATTTGCCTGTTCTGCCTTTTCTATCCACCTTTTCCTGTTTGCGTCATCTATCATTTTCGTCAGAACCATATCTATTTCAATTCTTGTTTGTGGAAAGTTTGTATGATACTTTCCCTCTAGCACTCTCCAAACCATGCTTCTTGTGAAGTTAAAATCAGGCCGCTTTATGGTGGCTTCTATTACCTTCTTCAACTCCTGTATGCTTGGTTCAACTATTTTGGTAATTTCCTTCGTATTTATCTGATTTATACGTTCAAGATCACTAATCTCATTTTTCGGCCAATAAATTCTACGGCCTTCGTCGTCCGTTATATGCTCGAGCTCGTCCGACCTGTATCCATATTCGTCGGAGTGCATAACTCTATTACTTCTATGGCACGCGCCTTAACCAGCCTCTGACAACCAAGTCCAGCTCCCGGCCTTCACGTGTGGCTCAATTTGAGCCCGGCGGAACTGTTTCCACTGACGGGAGAAGGGGCAAAGGCGAGCGACTGGCGCCTTAAAACCAGCAGCTTCGGGCAGATAGGGCTCGGGATCCTTGGTTGGTAGCTGATCTAAGAGAAGGAACTCTGAATTCAAACCACCGCTGCCTTGCGGGAATATCCATTTGTGGAATTGGCTTCGGGAGTAAACCCTGAGGATAAATCCGGAGTCGGAGTCCCTAAGGCAGTCTAATGTCGATTTGACATTATTCTGGCAACTCTTGCGACATGGCTGGTACCAAACTGTATCGGCTACTGCCGTTCCTTTGGATCTACCGGCTGTGTGGAGAGGGGGAACATGCTGCATGGGCAACAGCTTGATCTCCATATAACTGTGCCCAAGCTCGCGCCCTGGAGAGGACACTCCAGCTTCACCCTATAGGTGTCGGCAAAACACGGGAAGCAGTTACCGGTTATAAGCATTTTGCCCAATTGGCGTAGGGCATGGCGCCAGGGGCTACTTCCGACAGTGGGAGAGGTTCTAGGATCTCACTGGACAGCTACCGCCCGCTTCAAGCTGGGCAGCCCCCAGTCAATAAGGTGTTGTCCCGCCACTGTCTGCTTTCCCCATTGGGTGCATGGGGATTAGGGTCAAACCCGAACTGTGGACAGAAAATTTTGCACCAAGCAATTATCGAAAAAATAGAAATAAGCAAACTCTCAGATTGGGATGCTGGAACGTCTGGACTATGTTGACTGGACTATCCGAAAACCTACAGGATGTAAACGATGTAAGGAAGACAGCCATAATTAATGATGAGCTTAAACGACTTCAGGTGGATATAGCTGCACTTCAGGAAACGCGCCTGGCGGGCTCTGAAACGGTGAGCGAGAAGGACTACACATTTTATTGGCAAGGGAAAGATCTTAAAAAAAACTAGAGAACACGGAGTAGGTTTTGCGGTCAAAAAATCGCTAACTAACATGGTTGAACCAGGCGAGAATGGATCAGAACGCCTGTTAACGCTCCACCTGCAAACTAGCACAGGTCCCATCACCCTTGTCAGTGTGTATGCTCCTACTCTGTGCTCTGCCTCAGAAGCTAAAGATGAGTTCTACGAGGATCTAGCAGCAGTAATCAAAAGCATACCTAGGCAAGAACAGCGTGTTCTCCTTGGTGACTTTAATGCTAGAGTGGGTGCCGATAATGTTTCATGGCCTTCATGTCTGGGCAGGTTTGGTATTGGCAAGATGAATGAAAATGGACAACGGCTCTTAGAGTTGTGCGTCCACCATGACCTCTGCGTGACCAACACCTACTTTCAGACAAAACCCCAGCATAAGGTGTCATGGAGACACCCACGATCCAAGCACTGGCACCAACTTGACCTGATTCTCGTCAGAAGGCCACTCCTCAGGTCTATGCTCTCCACGCGCTCGTACCATAGTGCAGACTGTGACACAGATCACTCCTTGGTTTGCTGCAAAATCAGAGCACAACCAAGAAAACTCTGTCGTGTCAGACATGAAGGTAAACCACGCATTGATCCAGCAAGATGTCAGACCCTTTCATGATCGCTCAATTCACTGCGACCTTCAAGAAAGTGCTCAGTAGCCCTCAGCATAGTGATACTATTACAGAGAACTGGGAGCATCTACGGAACACCATTCGAAGTACTGCACTTGCCACCTTTGGTAAGAAAACAGCAAAGTCAAATGACTGGTTTGACGCTTCATCAGATGTGATGGCACCTGTTATTGAAGCTAAGCGCAGTGCTATGAATGAATACAAACGTTCACCGAGTGCCAGAACCCTACAGATCCTGAGGGCTACGAGAAGCAAAGTTCAACAAACTGCTCGACGCTGTGCAAATGACTATTGGCTCCAGCTCAGTGAGAGCATCATGATCGCAGCACAGACAGGCAACATTAGACAAATGTATGACGGTATAAAGAAAGCACTTGGCCCCCATAAAAGTAAGACGGCACCGCTAAAAACCATCAGCGGAGAGAAGCTAACCGATAAGGGTAAGCAGATGGAGAGGTGGGTCGAGCACTAATCTGAGCTTTACGCTAGAGACAATACCGTTACGCCTGCAGCCCTTGATGCTGTCAATAGTCTGCCAACTATGGAGGAGCTGGATGCCGAACCAACATTAGAGAAACTCAGTAAGGCCATTGATAGCTTGGCCTCTGGCAAAGCACCAGGCAGTGATGGGATTCCTCCTGATTTAATCAAATGCTGTAAGAGCACGTTAATACATCCCCTGCATAGGATGCTGTGCCAGTGCTGGGAAGAGACAACTATTCCTCAAGACATGCGAGATGCCAAGATTGTAACACTGTATAAAAATAAAGGAGACAGAAGTGATTGCAATAACAACAGAGGCATCTCTCTTCTTAGTATTGTTGGTAAGGTTTTTGCCAAAGTCATCTTAATGCGACTACACAAGTTAGCTGAGCGCATATATCCAGAGGCACAGTGTGGATTCCGAGCTGGCAGATCAACAACAGACATGATCTTCTCTCTCCGCCAGCTTCAGGAAAAATCAAGAGAGCAGAAAAGACCATTATATATCGCCTTTATAGACCTCACAAAAGCATTCGACCTGGTTAGTAGGGATGGACTCTTTAAAATCCTCCTGAAAATAGGCTGCCCTTCTAAAATGCTGGAAATGATAGTCATTCCATGACGACATGAAGGGAACAGTCCAATATGCTGGAAGCACGTCACAGCCCTTTGATATACGAAGTGGCGTTAAACAAGGCTGTGTTCTGGCTCCGACTCTCTTCGGAATCTTCTTTGCCTTGCTCTTGAAACATGCATTCAGAGATGCAACTGAAGGAATATGCCTTCACACTAGGTCAGATGGCCGTCTGTTTAATCTTTCAAGGCTGAAGGCAAAAACAAAAATCAGAAGGGTCACTATAAGAGACTTGTTGTTCGCTGATGATGCTGCAGTCGTCACTCAAAGCCAACAGGAGCTTCAGAGCTTGATGAATCGCTTCACTAAAGCATGCAAGGACTTTGGCCTCACAATAAGTCTAAAGAAAACGAATGTGCTGAGTCAGGATGTGGGTGCTGCACCAGTTATCATTATCGATAACTATGAATTGGCAGTGGTGCACCACTTCACATACCTAGGGTCTACCATCAATGACAAACTCTCACTGGATACAGAAATCGACAGCCGCATTGGCAAAGCTGCAGCTACCTTTGCCCGCCTCACATCGCGTGTTTGGGGAAACTCTAAACTCACAATGAAGACCAAAGCTGCGGTATATAATGCCTGCGTCACCAGCACACTCCTATATGGCAGCGAGACCTGGACGACCTATGCTAAGCAAGAAAGAAGGCTCAATATCTTCCATTTGCGGTGTCTACGGCGCATCCTCGGCATCTCGTGGAAAGATAAAGTGACAAATGTCGAGGTGTTGTCACGTGCTGGCCTTCAAAGTATGTATACGTTGCTTAGACAGCGCAGACTTCGCTGGCTTGGCCATGTTCGCCGCATGGAAGATGGTCGCGTCCCAAAAGATATCTTCTACGGACAATTAGCAGATGGCAAGAGAACAGTTGGTCGACCACAGCTGAGGTTCAAAGATGTGTGCAAGAGAGATATGAGGGCACTGGACATGGATCCAGCAACATGGGAGGATGAAGCTGCCGATCGCACTAAGTGGCGATGCTATTTACGGCACCACCTCAGATTGGGCGAAGAGAGGCTCACACAAGAAGCAGAGGTGAGGAGAAAACGTCGAAAGGAGCACCAGGAAAATAAGCAGCTGAGGGCTGCCACCTCAGGGGCGCATTCCCATAGTCAGTTATGACTGAAGGGGCTATTATTATTATTATTATTATTATTATAACTCTATCCTCCTCCCAACTTGACGAATCGAATTCTGATTCTATGTCAAGCTGGTACTTTTCGTGTACTGTACTTACACCCATCTGTTTCGTATTTCTCTTCTCTGAGTCTTCAATTTGTCGTTTATCCGCCTCCCTCCATTCAGTCTGCCTGATTGTCTCTGCATGTCGCATCCACATTTCTGCATTGTCTGCTATTATTTTCTCCAGATTGTATACTGTCAACTCCCTTTCTCTACTACTATCTCCAAATTGCTGCCTTCTTCCTTACTTCTTCTACTATTCTCTCCTCTTCTATAAGTACTTTTGTGTCTGTGACTACCGTCACTCTCGTCAGATACTACACTGTCTGAATCAGTCGACACCGATTCTGACGACCATCTCTGTCTACTGCTATATTCTGCTTCATTAACTGTCTGTCGACATTTTTTTCTGGTCGACTGCATCGGTTCATCCTTCTTGTTCTTTACTTCGATGCTATCTCTATGCTGTGGTACCACTACTTCTTTAGCAGTTTGTAGGTTCATCCTTTTTACACTGAGTGGAATCTTAGACTTTCTCGTATTGTCTAACCCATGTGACCATGTTTCATTTTCTCTCATGACGTCTTTCTCATTGTGTGCTGGCCCCAAGTGTGACGCTACAGTATCAATCTCAGTTTGTGTTCCGGCACTAATCATCTTTGTTCCATTTGTTTCTGGTTCTTGTGTACCAACGCTGACCCTGTCTCTCTGTATGTTTTCCTGTTTCTGGACTGTTGTCTTAACCTGACTTGTCCATGGTCTATTCCTATTACCTTCTTCCTTTATTGTAATATTTTGCTGACCAGATCCTATTATGTTTCTCCACACTCCTAGCGGTTCTACCTTCATTTCCCAACCGTTCTGTGTTCTTATCTGGCACTTCTGTTGGTTTGCTCTGTTGATGTTATTTATTTCTATGGACTTCCCTTTTCTAACTTCTGCCACAAAATTTCTGACCGCCATTCTTATTCTTCTTTTATTAAGTGTGTTCCAGTGTGGTCGTACAGCAACTGTTTCTGGGATTTTATTTGTGTCCTTGTTTTCTCTATCACAAGTGTGACAATGTCCTTTCCCTTTCGTATCGTACGATTTAGACTCTGCTTGAAGATCTCTTTCATTAAGTAATGTGTCTAATTGCCTTCTGATAGAGTCTGTGATCAGATCAACAGATGAAAAAATCGCAATTTTAACTTTCTCCAATTCATCTGCTATTATTGACATTGCATATTTGTCAATGTCTGTAAGCCCCTTACGGCATGCATGTGGGTCACCTGAAAATAAGTCTACATTACCTTTTATGTTTGCGTATTTAGCACTGTTGTCTACCTTGGCTAATGTGTCGGTAATCGTCTTTATGAGGGCCAAAGTCTGACTGTCTTGCATGTTATACTGTGTCTGTTCGGCCTGTGCCATCATACAACCTGAAAAAAAATTACTTATTTCTACGGTTAACTTAAACTAACTTGCACCTGAAAATGAACGGAAATTTTTCTATTAGTCTTCGATTCCCTGAAAAAAAAAAATGTTACAGTTACAAAAAAAAATTTATGCATACACTGTTATAAATCAATATTATTTTAACTACAAATAGTCATAATAATACTAAGAATAATAATAAGACAACAATAATAGCATTAATAACAATAATTTTACTATAATGTCTAATTAAACTAATTAATTAAGACGTCTGCGTTGGAGTACTCGTTTTGTCGCGATATTGCGCGCGTGACAGACTTTTCTTTTTCTTCACAAACACTATTGTTATATTTTTATACCATCCGGACTACACACTGTTTTGCTACACACAAAGGCTTCTATCCGTGAATCGGTTACTGTACTGCACTCTATGACCTGTCTTAAGACTACTTGCGCGAAACACGTTGACCTGTCGTCTGCTGTGATGAGTGTCCCCGTGCTAGAAGATTTGAATGAAAACAATTTGTTTCCGAATTGACGTTACATGACTTGTGAACATTGTACACGCTTTGTCTTTGCGACCCCTCTCGTGCAGGAGGCGTGAAGAAAAAAAAATATCTTGACTTGATTTCTGAGCTGGCGTTTCTGGTTGACTGGTTCCCAAACCTGTCCGCTTCTGTTTACACTTTGACTGTTCTGCCCTCTATCTGCGTTGTTCTGCCGTCTGTGGTTCTTGAAGTCTGTCATCAACCAGTGCGTGTGTTGTACTTTGTCTTGGTGAATGACTGATTTCAATGCTGGCTGAGGTTGGTCTCTGCTCTTGAATTGTATAATGTGTGGCGTACTTTGCCTTGTTGTGGCAACTTATTCTCGTGTAGTTCGATTTGAAAGAAGAAAATTCCGACTTGGTTTTCGGACCGACGTTTCTGCTTGGCTGGTTCCGATACTGTTCACTTTGTTCTATGTTTACAACTTACACTGTTGTCACTGTTTTTTTTTTCATGTTATCGAAACTTAAATATGAAATTTTTTCTTCGTTGTACTCTGCCGTCTGTAGTTGGTGAGGTCTGCCACAGATACGAAAATGTATTATGGTGTCTTCTGTCTGTGTTATTCTGTAGGTATTATCATGGCTATCTGTCATTCGTGGTTGTTGAAATCTGTTACAGCGTCAAACGTCTCTATGTCTTCTGCCTGAAGCGAGGAGAGATGACAGCATAAAGCATAGTTTCTGAACTCCTGTTTATAAACAATGTGTGTGTGTGCTGCTAGAGGTTGGTTACGGCACCAAAATCATAATAATGTGGCAGGCTATGGTTGTATTATGAATCATATATGACAATGTCTGTCCAGGTTCGCTTACCTCTGTGGTTAGCTATGATATGCTGTATACCACACAGTCACACACACACAGCACGTGATGCGATAACGCCATGGTAATTTGAATAGTGTTTATTTACATATGAAAGGATCATTGCTGTCTGCTCTGACCTCCACATTTGGTCCATCATAGAATATACAATGTAAGTTCATTCTTTCACCACTCTCTCTCGCCCAGTATCGAATCCACACCTTCTGACCTCTTAACCATCAGTGATCATTCAGGTGCTATAGTCTCTATTTCTTAGATTATTGTTATTTATATTCTCTCTGTGTTCAGGTTATCTTGATGGGACCGGGCATCTCCGGGGGTGTTAATTTCCCTTGCCTCACTGAAGAATATGACTACTGTCTATATGTATTGTAAAACACTCTACGTACCTTTTCCTTTCTGAATAATATCTAACACACACCGTTTCTCCTTCTAGACAAGAATTTCCCACTATTCAATATTTCGGGTTAATCATTACCCAAAATACTTCTTGTCCATGAAATAATTATCATCTAAACTACTTGAATACGCCATTAACATGGCTGCCGCGTATATGCGGCTTCCCTCTCTGCCTCACGCTTCTGGACTGCCCGCTAAGAAAAGCGTGATTCACTGGATTACCCTTCACCTCTGTCATGCGCAACATTGTTCGCGCATCTCCTTTTTGTACTCTATCTGAACCTTCCCATTCATAATTCTCTTTATTCCTTCCCTTTGACTGTAAATCGTTCCCTAACTGCCACAAAGGCATACAAACACAACTTTCTTTATAAGAACTAGCTAAAGCTTCTTGGTGTAGTAGAGCGATGGCCGAACGTTAATAATGTCTAGAACTCACTATAATGAACTATCAGACAACGGCTAGTACCCACGACAAACTAAATAACTACCAAATACTTAAGGAGGCTTACCGAGATCAGTGCAGAATGTCCCCACTCTAATAAGCTGGCAAGCGAACACTAGGTCTCTTCCATCTCACGACAGGAATTTTAGGACTGAGCAATTAGAGACAGCAGTAGACTGCATATATAGTAATAGTAGGGTTGCAGGTGTTCGCGCGTGGGCTAACATCTGCGTAGAGAATGCAGAAAACAACTCATAACTATTACCCAGAGAATTCTCCTGGCGACCTGCTACAAAAGATTTGGCGTAACAGAGTGAAGGTTGTTACGCGTAGAGAGTCCCAGAATTTCCCTGGCATCAAACACAGGGAAGTTTTTGTGACTGTCATCCAACAATGTAGGCGTCTCAAATTCAACCCAAAGTCGCCATTACGCCAAGTAGCCACGTAACATGACGGAACTCCAGGAAAAGTTTCCACTGTTTCGTGAAAAAAAGAAGAAGCCGCCATTATATGGCGTAATACGTTCTACCCGTGGACACAAGAAAAGCAAGAACTTCCCTGGTGTCAAAGACCAGGGCACTTTTACCGCTCAATCTCCAAACTGAGAGAAGGCTTCTGCCTCGTGGTCAAAAGAACTCTAAGCAGAAAAAGAGAAAAATGCCGCCTACAGATGCGACGATTTTGTGAAGCGTCAATTATCTCCTACCAACATTGAGATAAACAGGGGAGAGAACCTATCGGATTTAAGAATGACAAGTCAAATACCCCGCTTATATCTACAGAAGAACGAAAAGAAGCAAAATGGGCTTGCCAAAAATCAGAAAGAAATAGGAGGGATTGTAGCTCCATCCAAGTGCCCACAATTTATAACCCTTTCGTCACAGATGGGACTCGAATAAATCCAGTCCAAGTCCCGGTCGAAGACACTCTTTCAAATGTTCTCGCCAGGGAGCGAACCTGGATCACCCGATCGCCAGCGCAGTGTGGTAACCATTATGCTAGCGCGGCTCCCATAATAATAATAATAAATTCTTTAAGCGCCAAACACGGCGCATAAGGCAGAAACCAGTGCTCTCCAGGTTGTTCGTTGTGACGCCACTCCTCTTAGCTCTTGCACATTATTTATGCCCAACGTTCTTCCTTCTCTTATTATTGTTCTTCTGAGTGTTTCTTTTGGTCTTCCTTTTTTCCGCTTACCCTCAGGAACCCAAGTGAGCGCCTGTAGTGGTATTCTGTTGTTTTGCATTCGTAGGACATGACCGATATATGACCATCGTCTTTTCCTTATATAGTCGGAGACATATTTCTGCCTAGAGTCTTCTCTTATTTGTCGATTAGTCTTGAATTCTTTCCAACTGATGTTCATGAGTTTTCTAAGACATTTGTTCTCGAATGTATTCAGCTTGTTCTCCAATGATTTTGTTATTTTCCAACTCTCACAGCCGTATGTTAACACTGAGATAACATTTGAATTAAACAGACGAAGCTTGGTATGTATATTCAATGATCGTAATTTCCAAATGTTAGATAATCTATTGAAGGCGCTAGCTGCCAAAGCAATTCTAGTATGGATTTCTCTTGTTGTGTCACCATCCTGAGTCATTTTACTGCCTAAATAATTGAAACTTTCAACTTTCTGTGTAGTTTTTCCCCGTTCAAGATGATATCAAAGGTCTCGTTAGAAAAGTTCATAGCTTTAGTTTTAGAGGCATTTATTTGGAGACCAATTTTAACCGAGAGATGACACAAATTATTTATTGCTTCTTGGGATTGTCTTGGTGTTGAACTTAAGAATGCTAAATCATCTGCGAAATCCAGGTCCCCCAGGAATTTTCCATTTGTCCATTTTATACCCGCTTGTTCAGTGTGGGTATAGTTTCTCATAACCCAATCAATAGCTATTCCAAAAAGTAGTGGTGACATAATACAGCCTTGTTTCACCCCTGTTTCTACTGAAAACCATTCTGTATTCCCTTTATTTGTTCTAACACAACATCTTGCATTGTCATATAGCGCTTTGATTATATTCACATATTTTGTTGGAAAACCATAGATTGTAAGTATCTTCCACAATGATGGGCGGTGTAGACTATCAAAGGCTTTTTGAAAATCGACGAAGGTGATAATAAGTGGCGATTGCCTTTCCACTGATTCTTCTATAATTGTTCTTAGTGTGAATATTTGATCAATACATGATCGTTTCGGCCTGAAACCCGCTTGTTCTTCTCTGATCTTTTCGTCAGCATGCAATTTAAGTCTTTCTAACATCATGCAACATAATAATTTTCCAGGTACTGATAATAGAGATATACCACGCCAGTTATTACAGTCTGATAGATCACCTTTCTTCGGTAACTTTACAATAATACTGTCTTTCCATTGTTGTGGTGGTTGTTCTTCTCTCCATACTTCATTTATAATATCTAAAATTCTCAAGAGGTTGTTGTCATTAACTGCTTTAATCATTTCCCCTGAAATTTCGTCAACTCCAGCAGCTTTAAAATTTTTTAATCTTTTAACGGCTTGTTTGATCTCGTCCAGCGTGAATTCATCGCAAGTTATTGGCAAGGTGGTTGTGGATGTTTCATTATTAAAATCAGGTGTTACTGTTGGTGGTGGTCTGTTTAGCACCTCCATGAAGTGCTCAGCCCATCTCTTCATTTGTTCTTTTTCTGTTGGTATTGAATTCCCTAATTTACCTTTAACAGGTGTTTCCATAGCAGTAGGCTGGTGACATAGTTGTTTTGTAATTTGATAAAGGCACCTACTATTACCAGTTCTTGCAGCATTTTCAGCTTCTACGGCCAGTTCATTGATGAAATGTCTTTTATCTCTTCGAGTTTTTGTCTTCACTTCTTTATTTAACAAGTTATAAGTTAGTTTGCAAGATTCAACTGCATTATGTGTACTTGCCGCTAGTAGTTTAAGTTTTGCTGTTTTCCTTTCTTGTATTTTATCCCAAGTATCTTCTCTCATCCATTTTTTCTTTTTATGTACTAGGTATCCGGTGGTCGCTACAGCTGCTTCTGTCATTGCTGTTCTCAGTTGTTCCCATTTAGTATCGATTGTCTTGGTGGTGATATCGTTGTCAATTTTGCCTAAAGCATCGAAATAGTTGTTCATTTTGACATTATATTCCTTCTTTATATCATTTGATTGCAGTCTGTGTACATCTATTCTTCTATTTTTATTCGGTTGGTATAACTTCTTCAGTTTAATTCTCATTTTAGCTATGCAGAGGTTATGATCGCTTCCGATCTCTGCACCTCTGTATGCTCTGACGTCTTGAACTGATGAGCGAAATTTAGCGCTTATGCAGAAGTGATCTATCTGGTTCTTAGTTCTGCCATCAGGTGAATTCCATGTTATCTTGTGGATATTCTTATGTGGAAAGATGGTGTCTGCCACAACGAGGTTTGATATTTCACAAAGTTCTAGAAGTCTTTCGCCATTTTGATTCAAACAGCCTATGCCATGAGTACCGAGATATCTTTGTACTCCATCGTTGTTGTCACCTACTTTGGCGTTAAAATCACCCATGACTGCTATTATGTCATGCTTGGGTATTGTGTTGATGGTACTTAGAAGTGCTTCATAGAAGTCATCTTTTGTGGTATCAAGAGCGTCGTTAGTTGGTGCATAACATTGTACAATTGAGAGCTTGAAAAATCGTGTCTGAAATCTAGCTAATACCGCTACTTTAAACGTTGCATTTTTGTTGCGCTCTTCTTAACGTCTTCTTCTTCTTTGATCCTTAGCCGCCGACCGTTAAAGCAGTCAGTGGCCATCACGCCTAGTTGCGTCTTGTAGGGCAACAACAAATTGATTCAACTTTGCTCGGTCGGCTGCCATCCTTCGTACAGTGCCCCAACTCTGGTTCATTCTTTGCATCTCAGCCTCCACAGTCCTCCGCCAAGTTGTTTTTGGTCGGCCTCTCTTTCGTTTTCCTTCAGGGGTCCAAAGCATAGCTGTTTTTGTGATGGCATCGGGGTCTCTTCTGAGGACATGGCCAACCCAGCTCCAGCGTCTGCCAGCTATGATGGTGTGCATGTCCTCTTGCTTGCTCCGAGTAAGCAGATCTTGGTTGGTGATGGTATTCGGCCAAAAGATTCGGTGAATTTTTCTTCTTAACGTAAACCACCCGAAATATCTCTTCAAACGACGTCCAAGAGTTCTCTTCAACCAGCCCACAAGAAACTGCTTTTGACCAGCCCACTGAAAACCCCTCCCAGGCTCAACGGAGCCAGCGATGACACCATCCGTAAGAGCGACAACAAGCCACAGAAACCAGTAACCAGGCTTCCAGAGGGAAAAAAAACTGCACAACACCTGTGTAAGACAATTTTACGTTTATATTTTTCCATGTCACCATCCCATTAATTTGATTTCAATAATAATGACAGAGGCATGGCAAGAATTAATATTCATTTTCTATTAAATTATCGCCAAATTGGGGCAGCATAAAGAATTCATAAATAAAAAAAAATCTAGGACAAACAGTAGCTCTGTTTAGTTGAGATCGTAAGAAATTTAGTGAGTGGACATGAAGCATAGAGAAATATTTGCTCTTTAGATTAAACGATGACGGATGAAAAAGGTTGGTACTTAAGTATGCTCACTCTTCAATTGTAGACCACTATCGTATTAAGACAAGAGACACATAGACTGGATTTAATGCTGAGGTAGCCTTAGATTAGGGGAAGTCGTCAACACTCAAGTAGCGCTGCTAGCTTTGAAAAAAAAATGCTACTTAATAATTAAAAACAAAAACTAGTTGAAACAATACACGTGTTTCAAGAAAGATTGATCATTCTAGTAGGCGAAACTTTTATAGGACTTTGTAAAATGGGAAAAATCCGATGATGTTTATAGTGCCCCCTACGTCAAGAGAAACAAGCCTTGAAACGCGTACTCATAGAAAGCAAGGTGTAGCTAGGGATGAGGCTATATACATGACGGCACAGTAGAATACTAATGAGCTAGTAGTTGTAAGAGACGCAGCAAGGTTGACGGCAAACAGCTAAACCAGGCTTAATATTACAAATATATATATTTCCTGAGAGCAGGGCAGTCAGCACATTCCAAACCAACAAATGTTAGCTTACCAACTATCCTTGATGGCGTATATCAGGCCTGGGCACGCTTTAGCATTCCAAGATCTACTTCTAGTTTTTCAATGAGGCAGAGGTCTAGCAAATGCAAATTTTCACTGTAATTACTTGTACAGTTTTCAACTCTAAATAATAAAATAACTTTTTTATTTTTTTATTTTAATGATGAAATATATCCTGTTCAACCTCTGATGGGTTATAAGGATATATAGTGTTTTCAATTTCAAATAAGATAGAATAACTGCCGATACGGGAAAGTGGCATCACATCTATCAAATCATTGTAAATATGGGAAATCAAATTACCAATTTTGCTTGTATATTAAAAAAAAAACAACAAACAAACGAAAACGAGATAAAACAACAAAAACACCAAACAAAAATAATATTCAGGGGGAGGTTATAAAGGCCTGCTGTTATATATATATATATATATATATATATATATATATATATATATATATATATATATATATATATATATATATATATCTATATCTACATATATATATATATAAACTCCAAAAGCGCGACAAATGAATGAACATTTAAGGTAAACTTACTTAGTCGTTCCCCTTCTACCGTGAGATATAGAGGTTTGGAAGAGAGAGCGATACACTACACGGGATACAGTAGTGACATTCATGTCATGAGGTACCTAGTGTGAGAACACAGAGGATCTCTACAATGACACATGTTGTCATTGGATCTTCTTGTGTTGGTACATGTGGTCTTGACCAGAGCTGGGTATGGGTGGGGCAAATGCAACCTCATGCGAGGAAAAAATATGCAACCTCATGCGAGGAAAAAAAAAAAAAAAGATACACTATACTATCGGCTGTCTTCCTCCTGTCCTGGTTCAATTATAGTCTTCGGTCCTTCAAAAATTGTCTAATGTTGTCCTCCCAGCGGGCTCTGGGTCGTTCTGGAGGTCTGGATCCCTGGCTCTTAGTTTCCCATACTTGTCGTGTTAGCCGATCTTCTCCCATTCTGCAGACATGGCCAAACCATCTTAGTTGGGGCTGTTGTACTTGGGTCTGCAGGGGTTGGGTTTAAGGACTTGACATATCGTGTGGCTGCGGACCATGTCTCTTCTTGTTACTTCAACCACATTCCTCAGATACCTCATTTCTGAGGTAACCAATTTAAGGTAAACAAACATGTTTATTGATTGAAGACTCAAAATTCAGTGGCATGTGCAAGTACAAAGAAAATACATTAATATAAACATATTCAAACAAACATATAATATTTAAAATACATTCACATAAATGATAATAATAACACAGACTTAGTACGATGACGATCAGCCCTGCACCGGCTCAACTAAGTACTCAAATTACAAATGGCCGATGACAGACGCGTACATGAGTTTGTCAGACAGAGAAGTGTGGTACTCTGATTTTCTTTTTCTTCGTCTTTTTCGTTGGCTCTCAGACTTCTATATTAATGACTCTAATAAAGGCAGTAGTCGGCTGAAGGTCACTGACATCTCCAAACAGTTTTTCGTGGAGAGAAGTGGGTTGTGGCCATAAGCTGCCCCGTTCACTACTGTACGTTGGGCAGGACTGCAGCAGATGTAACGGCTGTCAAGGGGCTGGTGCCACAGAAGCAGAGATCTGTTGGACCAATCCTGTACTTGTGGTATAGATGGTACCTCAACCTATCGTGCCCAATGCGTAAGCGGAAAATGATAACCTGGTCTCGCCTAGAAAGCTGGTGATAGGCACCATTTTTCATACGGCCTGGGCTGCTCTTTTTCTCATTTGGACTTGAATGTGGCTTTCATGATTGTTTTAGCCATTTCATAAGTTGTCTCTGTATCGTTGTGTTGTAGCGCTCTCCTTTGTTTAGCAAGTTTTTTCTGCCTCTTAGTTGTCTGGAATGTTGCAATGGGCTTTGATTTAATAATGTTTATGGTCGAAATAGCAGACCCGCATAGAGAGGCTAAACCAAAAATGAGGCCAGGTTACAAGCTTATTTCCTTAAATTTGGATATTATACCTTTAGAAACAAAGGATTTAATTGAAGAATTAGAAACAAAATTAAAACTGTAAATAGCAGACAGTCCACCTAAAATCTCTCTGTGGTCCACCGGAGGGCCGCGATAGACGTCTTGCACACCCCAGGTGTAAACGACTGGACAATAGTAGTAGATCTACCTCCGTGGGGGAAATACACTGAAGTCATTAGAAAGTCTCAAAACTAACTAGATACACAAGTGCAATCCGGATAAATAGAAGTGGCTAAGACAATCTAAAATACTTCTACTTATCAGAAATTCTGCTTATCTGAAGATTGCTCAAAGATGGGCATTCAGGATAAGAAGTAAAACAGGAAGCAATTATTTTAACCATTCGGAAACAATTGTTTCAATTTTTAATGTTGAAATCTTTTAAAGTGTTCAAAGCAATATAACGAAGCCTGGTGTCATGTTATTTGCTTTAGCCCGTTAGGAAATTCGTGCCCACAGAAAGTTTCAATTTTCTCCAAAACTGTTTGATGTATGGACATGAATTTTTGCATGCAGTCTTAGATTTTAGATGCAGTTATTAATATATTTTTTGCCCTTACAAAACTCATGTCATGTTCGAATTTTCTTCTTTACGTTATATAAAAAACTCTTACCGTTGTCTGGGTTAATTTTTATTAGTTTTACAGGAAAGTTACAAGATCCGTTCAAAAATATTTTTTTTGGTTTGAATTAGTGTAGTGACTACATGTCCACACGAGTGCGGACCTATTGTACACAGTCGCTAGTTCAAATAAGCTTGATGAAGCAACAGTGCGTTTAAGCCAGCTCATATTTTTGCTAAATAAAAGCCTGGAACATAAGCAGATGGGAATTTGTGCCAGTATTTGTGCCAGAATTCATTGCTAGTCAACGTATCTGTGTATTTCCATGAATTGTGGTAGGTTTGAAATATTCAATATCTTTTAATGAAAATTGAATGTAAATTGTTAATTTATGCCTGTATATATGTGTAGTTCAGTAGCGAACATGAGGAAAAGCCTATAATGCTCCAGCCTGAACAGAAGGTGTCGGAGGGAAGTAAAACTGCATGGAATGGCCAAACAGTACACTGACACCTAGATTATTGATTAGACAGAAATAATGCTGGAATTGCAGAGGCGTAGTAACCATTAGGGAGGGAAATACTGGTATAAAGTATTTCAGATGAAGCTGACAGTTGGCCTAACGCTCTGAACTCAATGTTTGTGATGTATTGTGCTCAGTGTAGAACTAGAGTATCAATTAGTTATGAAGTAGAAGGTACATCCTTCTTGTTTTCAGGGACTGTGGTCTTAACGTTATTGAGCAGCACCTGGTCAGAGCTTTGCTGAATCCAGAGTCGGACAGCATACTCCTTGGTCCATTTAGCTATCAGTGAGGTGTCTCCAGAGCCCAGGGGAGAAATCGAGCAGAGGAGTCTTTTCCTGCCGCCATCACGCAAGATAAGCTGATGTGGCCAGCTGAGCTCAACATTATGTACCCCCATCTTAAAATGACAGTGTAGAATATAATCAAGAGGGGAATTTAATTGTTTTAATATCAGGAACTGAGAACATCTCCAATACTAGTTCCAATAAAGACAAACTATTGAAGTCATGATGACAAATACCAACAGAGCTTGAACAAAACAAAACCAGTATTACCTCATATTACTACTACACCACTGACACACATAGGATACTATTAAAAAATACATGTCACTACAAGATTCATATTGAGAAATTCTGTACATATAACTTGTAATTAAAATTGATTGTGATTCCTGGTTCCATTTGTATTTGAATCAGGACACATATTCATTCATGACAGCACTGAATACATATTGTTATTTGAAAAGTTATCAGTGACTCCTTTAAGATATCCTCATAGAGTGTTTTATGTATGTGAGTGTCACAGTGTTGTCAAGTGTGGTGGAATAAATTAAATTGTTTATCTGTCTGTTGTTGTTATGACTTACACTTCATCCTACACATACCCTAGACATATAACGTAGTCATCACACTATTCCAGAATAATTCTGACTGAGGTATACATATGTGGCAGCAAGTAAGGTTATATATAATACACTACTCTTATTAGATATATATATATACCTTCACAGCTGATCTCAGTCAGTACACTAAGTCCCCTATAAATATTTATAACATCCCACTTCACCACATATATTGGGGTCTCGCTCTTGGGATTTTGAATCTTTACCTATTAAAAATAGTGGGGGTAATTCACTTCAGGGAATATAAGAATTAAAAGGTATCCTTGGGTGGAATTAAATAAGGTTGAGCTCACGGTGCCTGTGTTGTCCATTAGATATATATTTAGAGATTGAATTGTTGGTTAGACATTGTATAAATTTACCTGATAGACAATGGCGGACCTGGCCAAATTTCGATCTGCTGCTGTTCAGACTGCAAAAGAGTTAGGATTAGATGGGCAAGTTATGGTTGCCTATGTCACTACGGAATGTGACAAATTTATTGAACGCGAAGAAAGAAGGTTTGAAGCCGAAAGAAAGTTAGAGGCTGAAAGGGAAATTAAGAAGTTACAATTTGAGGCTGAGGCTGAGACTAAGAGGTTGCAGATTGAGGCTGAGGCTAAGAAATTGGAAGCAGAAGAAAGAAGATTGACTGCAGAAAGGGAAGAGAAGAAATTAGCTGCAGAAAGGGAAGCAGAAGAAGAAGATTGACTGCAGAAAGGGAAGCAGAAGATAAAAGATTACAAAGGGAACATGAGTTACGACTAAGGGAGTTTGAGTTTCAAGGCCATGCTCCTGAAAATGGTGCCAGTCCCTTTGCCTCTGATGCCACTGCTGGCCAGGGAGCCTCAACCTCAGCTATGAATTTTCATTTAGATCATTTTGTTGAGAAAGACGATGATATAGAGAGCTATCTAAATAGGTATGAACTATTAGCTACCACATATGGGTTAGAGAGAGAAAGGTGGAGCTTAAAGTTATCTCAGGGACTTCGTGGGGCAGCTTATGAAGTTTTTGCAAAAATGAGCAGAGGTGATCAGGAAAATTATGACATGCTAAAGCAGGCTCTTTTGTTAAGATATGAAAAGAATGCAGAATTTTATAGGAAAAAATTTAGGAATGCTAAACTACTGTCAGGTGAAACCTATCACCAGTTCTCTGCACGAATAGAGACATACTTGGAGAAATGGACTTCTCTGGGGAAAACCCAAGATCTTAAGGAAATGGTCCTTATAGAGCAATTAAGAGAGTCCATGGCTCCAGACCTGAGAAAGTTTCTCATGGAACAAGGTGCAGAGAGGCTGGGTGAGTTGCTAAATGTTGCCGAAAGGTATCAAGCAGCTCAAGCAGAGGTAACAGGTAATAAAAAGAAACAAGTGGATAACTTTAGGGCACCACAGAACTTTAATAAATTTGATCCTAGGGATCAAAATAAAGGTAAGCACCAATTTGATAGGCCACGGTATGAAAATAAAAATAAATTCCCACAATTCGATGAAAGGAAATATGATGAAAGAAAATCTTTCAACCAAGGAAAAAGGTGGTGTAAGAATTGTCAGATGGACAATCATGACACTGACCGTTGCAGAAGAAAACCTGTGTATATGGCAACCCTTCAGGTCAGGTCGACCTCAAGACAGGAGGAGGATATTATGTTGGATACCACTCCAGAAGAGATGAGGAAGGCACAGGCTGGGGATAAAACACTCAAGCCTTGTTTCAGAAAATTGTCAACTTGTCATACAACTCCAGGCAAGGGAGATTTTTACATGAAAAACAAGTTGATGTATAGGAAGACTGGAGCTAGATCCAAAGGTCAGGGACAGCTGGTACTTCCTAAAAGATATAGGGCAGACTTAATAAGGAGCCTACATGTGAAACCAGATGGGGACCATGAGAAGATAGGTACCATCATTCAAAAGGTGGCTCACAATTATTATTGGCCCAAAGCAAGATGGGACATTGAGAATTTTGTAGAAAGGTGTAGCATAGCACATGAGGGAACACCCACAAGTGGGAACATGGATCAGGACCTGGACACGCCACGGGGCAAAATTAGGCCTGATAATAAAAAGAAAAATAGATTTGATAAAGTGGACCAAATGGAATGGGAAGCCCCTTTTCACGGACAAGCTTCACTTAACTGTTTTACAATGGCCACTATGCGGAGAGTGCAAAAGGATGTCTTACCCCAGGATAAGCCGAAAATCCCTCAATCGGACTTAAACAAACTGGAGGAAGAAGATGTAGAGAGGAAATCTCTCATCAAGAATTTTAAGTGGGGAGAAAGCCCCAGGAAAAGAATTGGTAGCGGTCGTTTTATGCATGAAAATTCTGGGAGGAAAAATCATCACTATAAAGCTTCGAGTGGAAGAGACCATACCGGTGCATGGACAAATAGGTCCACACAATTAAAGGTCCATATGTAGCTTTGTTAAGAACGTGGACTGATGAAAAGGCAGAGGAAAACATTACATCTTCATACCAATATGTGAATGAGCTGACCACTCGTTTAAAAACTGGCTGGAAACTTGCCAATGAAAATTTGAAACAAGCCAGGAAGAAACATGCTGCCTATTATAACAGGAAGGCGAAAGACAGAAATTTGGCTGTGGGAGAGAAAGTACTGCTTCTTTTGCCCGGGAGTCAGAATAAGTTACAGATTGGATGGCAGGGTCCATATACAGTTCTAGAGAAGGTGTCTAGAACAAATTATAAGATAGATAAGAAGGGGAAAGAAAAAATCTATCATGTGAATCTCCTGAAGAAATATTTGGAAAGAGAACATCAGGAAGAGACACACTTGTTGACCTTGTCCATCGCCATGGAGATGAAAAAGGAACCACTTTCATCATTTGAATATCCATTACACCCCTGTGAGACAGCAGCACAGGTGAAAATCAGTACACATTTAACGAAAACTCAGAAAGAGAGAGTGCAACAGGTTCTAAATAATCATGCAGAGGTGTTAACAGACCGACCAGGGCATACAAACCTATTGGAATATGATATGAAACTGATAGACCCCACACCTGTCTGTATGAAACCATATTCGATTCCGTTTGCTAAGGAGAAAGCTTTGAAGGAAGAGATAGACTATCTGTTGAAGGAAGGAATTATTTCGCACAGTGAATCTTCGTATAGTTCCGGTGTTGTACTCTTAAGGAAGCCCTCTGGAGAACCTAGCTTTTAGTACCTCAGAAGGACACTATGAGTTTAATAGATTGCCGTTTGGATTGAAGAATGCGCCTAGTGTCTTCTCTAGAATGATGAGAAAATTGTTGGATGTAAACATTTCGGAGGAACGTAATGAATCCCTGAGTTGCCTCTTTGATTGAGGATATTCCGAATGTTTCATACAGGATAATAAGAAGATTATGGGATCCACTACGAAAACTCTGCTATCACCAGGTATATGTTATCTCCTCATAACGTACATTTTGAGGGAAATATAATGTTCTCTGGACATGTCATTGCGCAGACTCAGAGAAGAGAAATGGTGAATACGGGTTGCGAAGCAGCATTAAGACAAGCACTCTCACACTTGCGGCTGTTCAGTAACATAACCGAAATATATTATTGGTTGTAGAAGTCTGAGGCAGATTTCATGAGTAGTGCCTACTCTGAATGGACCCAACTACATAAAACCATGATAGCACCACAGCAGAGTAAAGTCAAGTTGACTTACATTTATCTATGTGTATATAGAATAAAGGACTGACATGGGATGTCTGTTTTAAGAGGGGAGGTGTCGTGAAATATTCTAATCCACATATATAAATTATCAGGTAAATATAAAGCCTAACAAATAAATTCTAATAAAGAAAAGAAAAATGGTAAAGAACAGTGCTGTCACAATGACTGTACTCGAAATCCCCTTTGTTTTATGCTTCGTCTGCAAATTGTAACGTTTCCACGTTAAATATAAGCCACTGCATAAATACAAGCGTTTCCACAACACATTAAAACGGGTATTGCATTTCTAAGAAAAACATTGAGAGGCACACTGCGTAATGACCTAAATTAATCCTAACATTAATTATACTACGTTACCAAAACGAACGAACAGATGGACTAAAGGATAGAGAGAAGGGAGAGGCAGAAAGCCGAACACGTGCAACACTAAACACGCGTCGCGCGATACACAATTGCTGCCATCACGCGTGTAAGGCCACATGCACTAACTTTATTTCAAATCGACAGTGATAAAATTCACTACCCTTCCCAGAGTTAGGTTTCAAAAAAACCTGGAAAACGCTTATTAGAAAAGATGACATTAGATGGGTTTACGTTTGAAAACATTACAGTACCCAGACAGCACATCTTCGAAACAGGAGGTAGAAGAAATTGCATATTTTGAACGCAGCCACTTAGCTCGTTTAAATTTGTATATTTGGGTTCCTTAGGGCTTGCTGACAAAGAATATGTAAAACGGTACGCAAATAGTCTAGGAATTACCAAATTATAACCAAAATAAAATAGTGGGGATGCCTGACAGCATGAAATCATTTCTGCTCATAAAATTTTTTTTTAACGTGTTTGAAAAAACCTTACGTACGGAAATAGCCTACCATGTTAACTCCAAATTGATTGGAGCGCAACAAATATAAGACTAAACACGATTGGTCGGACTATAAATACTATCTTTCGTTGTCAGGGGAAACGGGAGTAGGAGTATTTTTTGAAAAGATGTGTGGACAGGGTTTCATTGGTTAGAGCTGCGAATATACACAATTCAGAGCGTTAGTTCGAGACCACTAGTTCAAATAAGCTTGATGAAGCAACAGTGCGTTGAAGCCAGCTCATATTTTTGCTAAATAAAAGCCTGGAACATAAGCAGATGGGAATTTGTGCCAGTATTTGTGCCAGAATTCATTGCTAGTCAACGTATCTGTGTATTTCCATGAATTGTGGTAGGTTTGAAATATTCAATATCTTTTAATGAAAATTGAATGTAAATTGTTAATTTATGCCTGTATATATGTGTAGTTCAGTAGCGAACATGAGGAAAAGCCTATAATGCTCCAGCCTGAACAGAAGGTGTCGGAGGGAAGTAAAACTGCATGGAATGGCCAAACAGTACACTGACACCTAGATTATTGATTAGACAGAAATAATGCTGGAATTGCAGAGGCGTAGTAACCATTAGGGAGGGAAATACTGGTATAAAGTATTTCAGATGAAGCTGACAGTTGGCCTAACGCTCTGAACTCAATGTTTGTGATGTATTGTGCTCAGTGTAGAACTAGAGTATCAATTAGTTATGAAGTAGAAGGTACATCCTTCTTGTTTTCAGGGACTGTGGTCTTAACGTTATTGAGCAGCACCTGGTCAGAGCTTTGCTGAATCCAGAGTCGGACAGCATACTCCTTGGTCCATTTAGCTATCAGTGAGGTGTCTCCAGAGCCCAGGGGAGAAATCGAGCAGAGGAGTCTTTTCCTGCCGCCATCACGCAAGATAAGCTGATGTGGCCAGCTGAGCTCAACATTATGTACCCCCATCTTAAAATGACAGTGTAGAATATAATCAAGAGGGGAATTTAGTTGTTTTAATATCAGGAACTGAGAACATCTCCAATACTAGTTCCAATAAAGACAAACTATTGAAGTCATGATGACAAATACCAACAGAGCTTGAACAAAACAAAACCAGTATTACCTCATATTACTACTACACCACTGACACACATAGGATACTATTAAAAATACATGTCACTACAAGATTCATATTGAGAAATTCTGTACATATAACTTGTAATTAAAATTGATTGTGATTCCTGGTTCCATTTGTATTTGAATCAGGACACATATTCATTCATGACAGCACTGAATACATATTGTTATTTGAAAAGTTATCAGTGACTCCTTTAAGATATCCTCATAGAGTGTTTTATGTATGTGAGTGTCACAGTGTTGTCAAGTGTGGTGGAATAAATTAAATTGTTTATCTGTCTGTTGTTGTTATGACTTACACTTCATCCTACACATACCCTAGACATATAACGTAGTCATCACACTATTCCAGAATAATTCTGACTGAGGTATACATATGTGGCAGCAAGTAAGGTTATATATATAATACACTACTCTTATTAGATATATATATATATACCTTCACAGCTGATCTCAGTCAGTACACTAAGTCCCCTATAAATATTTATAACATCCCACTTTACCACATATATTGGGGTCTCGCTCTTGGGATTTTGAATCTTTACCTATTAAAAATAGTGGGGGTAATTCACTTCAGGGAATATAAGAATTAAAAGGTATCCTTGGGTGGAATTAAATAAGGTTGAGCTCACGGTGCCTGTGTTGTCCATTAGATATATATTTAGAGATTGAATTGTTGGTTAGACATTGTATAAATTTACCTGATAGACAATGGCGGACCTGGCCAAATTTCGATCTGCTGCTGTTCAGACTGCAAAAGAGTTAGGATTAGATGGGCAAGTTATGGTTGCCTATGTCACTACGGAATGTGACAAATTTATTGAACGCGAAGAAAGAAGGTTTGAAGCCGAAAGAAAGTTAGAGGCTGAAAGGGAAATTAAGAAGTTACAATTTGAGGCTGAGGCTGAGACTAAGAGGTTGCAGATTGAGGCTGAGGCTAAGAAATTGGAAGCAGAAGAAAGAAGATTGACTGCAGAAAGGGAAGAGAAGAAATTAGCTGCAGAAAGGGAAGCAGAAGAAAGAAGATTGACTGCAGAAAGGGAAGCAGAAGATAAGAGATTACAAAGGGAACATGAGTTACGACTAAGGGAGTTTGAGTTTCAGGGCCATGCTCCTGAAAATGGTGCCAGTCCCTTTGCCTCTGATGCCACCGCTGGCCAGGGAGCCTCAACCTCAGCTATGAATTTTCATTTAGATCATTTTGTTGAGAAAGACGATGATATAGAGAGCTATCTAAATAGGTATGAACTATTAGCTACCACATATGGGTTAGAGAGAGAAAGGTGGAGCTTAAAGTTATCTCAGGGACTTCGTGGGGCAGCTTATGAAGTTTTTGCAAAAATGAGCAGAGGTGATCAAGAAAATTATGACATGCTAAAGCAGGCTCTTTTGTTAAGATATGAAAAGAATGCAGAATTTTATAGGAAAAAATTTAGGAATGCTAAACTACTGTCAGGTGAAACCTATCACCAGTTCTCTGCACGAATAGAGACATACTTGGAGAAATGGACTTCTCTGGGGAAAACCCAAGATCTTAAGGAAATGGTCCTTATAGAGCAATTAAGAGAGTCCATGGCTCCAGACCTGAGAAAGTTTCTCATGGAACAAGGTGCAGAGAGGCTGGGTGAGTTGCTAAATGTTGCCGAAAGGTATCAAGCAGCTCAAGCAGAGGTAACAGGTAATAAAAAGAAACAAGTGGATAACTTTAGGGCATGTGGTGAATTAGTTGTTATTATTGGTTTCAATATTATATTAATGGTATCTGGTGTGAGGTCAGCTATGCATGTCCCTGAGGTTTATTAAATATAAATAAGTTTACAGGGTACCTGTCTGCTTCCACCACGACCTCACCCGATTATATATCTTCCCCTACTGAAGTGTATTGGTGTGTGTATGTTGTCTAGCAAGTGTCTAGGGTATATGCAATGGGATGAAATGTATGAACAAGACAACAACTACACCTATTACTAATAAACAATGATTAAACAAGTCACTGAGTAAAGTTTGGAAGGTAACTTATTTTTTTTATAATTTATTTTCCTGTATCTAGTTATTTTTCTGACACAGGAATAATCAACTCAACATGATAATGAAATTATTTACAACCAATTATTTTACAACTGTCATTGAGTCGGTGTTAGCCCACAATTATTTATATGTCTCAAACTGGGAAAATGTCAAGTATCTCTTGCTCCTAGAAAAGGGTACAAGTTTATTGAACGTTTTTGTTCCTCACTGTCTGATACTCTAGTGAAAACTGAGAGAGTGGAGTGTTTGTGATATCAATTTCCCAGACAAGTCTTATCTGAGGTCTCTGGAACCAGGCTGGTTGAAGTATGTATAAAACGCCAGCCTCCACTGCCAAGACACGCTTCTGCTTCTATAGGTGAATCACTGTGTAGGCACTCAGTAGTTAGGCCTCACTGCATACTTTAAGGACAGGTGTTAGGTCACCTGGGCTCACTTTCACTCGTAGATGAAACTCTGGAACAATACAAATGTGTCCCACTCAGCATCTAATAATCTCTCTCTTTCATTATTCTAACATGGCAATATCATCAGACATCAGTATGGTAACTAAACAATTAGTTAACGTTCTCAATTTGGTTGGTACCCCCTTCTGGATAAATAACTTTCAAACCCCGTTTGACATTTTCCTTGATAAAGGAAACATTTTACATTAATACTATCAAGTCATGTACAATCACGGTGACTTGCTGAAGAAGACGGCCAGTGATCTTCCTGGTCTTATGTCATAACACAACTTTTTCTTTTCATCATAAATATTTAATTTTCTTTTCTCCCCATATGGCCGAAAGCCTGTCTGGCTTTTCTATACCAGGTTAATACAGTTCCTAACAACGCTGTGACACAACACAGAGTTTAATGTTAGCTTCCCTCCAGATAAATGTTTCCCCTTTTAGGTTCATACAGAGTCGATAATGCATACATGATACAAATGACAATATAAATGTTAATATAAAGGTTTCAATATTTACCGCAATCAAAGAAACTTTATACACTAGGTTGTTGAATAGGGCGATACAGATAGCTGCTATGCAGAATTAGCAACCAAGACAGTACTCTTGCCTTGTCTCTAACAACAACGTCTTTAGTGTAAGAAATTTTTCATCTAGTGGCCCCCTATACCCAATACTAATTGGTTTTATACAACCCTTAGTCTATTACACTACAGCCAACCAGAGGCTGTTTAGTGAATAGCGTTCCTTTTCAAATAAAACTGACCTCAAATATTCAAATTAAGGACTCCTTCCCCTTTTACCCCACCTAAGGGCGAAACTGAGCAAGTCCATCTGTCTATCTGTCTTCTGTCCAACTTCTTTATTACTTAATAGTTTTAAATACTCATACATACTTATTAATCCTGCTGTTATCTATTCACAGTCAGTACATATTTATTCTTTTATGTCTTTCTAAGGCCTGGTATCGTTTTTATTTCCTACAACGCTTCAATTAAAACATTTTCTCTCCTATTCCCTTTCGTACGGCATTTTCAAAAAAGATCGGTCGTTAACCTTAATTTTTTTTCCTTTTATTTTAAACTACCTTATCGGACGTTAACCTTACGGCGCCACGTCACATTGCGTGTGTGTATATATATCGTCTGCTAAAACCAGCGTGTGAATATATGTCCAGAACGCGGGTCGAGAAAAATTCAAACGCCATTCATGGTATCGCATTTCTGGCACAAGAAAATATTTAAATCTCAAAGCCAACGCTAGCAAAAGTGTATAATGTTAAACCGCGGCAAATCGTTTAGGCCCTTACTTCGGTATGCAAATTGAACGTGCGGTGGAATTAAGCGTTTGTTCACACAGATTTCACTACACACCTCCTTTCCTAAAACATGCATTCACTGCAAGTTATTATCTGTGAGACAATTAGCGTAAACAAAGTACTATTCCCTAGGCTTTTCCTGCCCTTGTGTTTTCATGGATTTCTGCAGTGGGGTCATTCAAAGTAAGCACAACTTAAGAAAGCTGCCTCAGATCTCTGCAATCCAAGAATCTATTTCAGTTATGTTACTGAACAGCTGCAAGTGTTACTGCTTGTGTTAATGCTGCTTAGCAATCAGTATTCACCATTTCTCTTCTCTGAGTCTGCTCAACGACATGTCTCGAGAATATTAGATGTTCCTCAAATTGTACGTTATGAGGAGTTGATCTATATGGTGATATCTGAGTTGTGTAGGGGATCCAATAATTTCCTGATCAGCCTTAATAAACACTCGGACTATCCTCAATTCAAAAAGACAACAATGGAGGCACTCTGCTCCTCCGAAATGTTCACAGCCAACAATTGGTCTGATCTCAGGCTTGATTGAATGTGGAAACACCCTTCTAATAATATTCTATACTGTGCCACTCAAATGGAGGCCATATTCACCAACTATATTCTCCGCCTACCGACAATTTGGTGAAATAAGATAATATGTGGGGAAATGAGTTTCTGCATCAGAAATCAATTCTCCCTTATCTTTGCTATAATATGTGTGGGTGATCTCCATCCAGGGTCCGATCAATACTTCCCCTTGGACGGTGTAGGGTCGGGTGACTACCAATGTCACCAGTGCCCTTTTCATGCTAAATTAATAGCCATATTGTGAAGCGCTGTGAGCATTTTCCGGATTGCTCACTCGTCCACTCCCCACTTTTCTTCTAACATTTTGTTTCGGGTTCAAATCTGGCGGATTATCTTCAATATTAATTTCAGCCAGTTCCCTAACTGCGGCTTCAAACTGAGCCTGGGTTGACTGGTCTGAGTTTCTATTTTCTCTGGATGTCCTTCTCAGAGTTGCTAATCTAAATATTTTCGGTGAAAACTGTTGGTGGGAAGGTGGATACCTATCCTCTATGTCAACCTTATTATTTTCCTTGTTATTTTTAAGCCCATATGTTTCAGAATGCTTGGCTGGCATCTGATTATGATTTTCCCAACTTGGGGAATGTACCTTGCTACATTTTTCACAGGCCCCCACAAATTGTGCAATATCAGCAGCTACTTGGGGCCAGTAATATTTTTCCGATGTCCTTTGACGTGTGGTTCCATTCCTCTGGTGTCCACCGTCGGGTACAACATGAGCTTGTGCCATCACTTTTTCCCTGTAGGGAATTGGCAATACCAACTGTCCCTGTTCTTTGGATCCTGCTCTAGCCTTCCTGAAGAGCAGTCCCTCCTTCAAATAAAATTGTCCTTTCTTAGGGTGTGCATGGCTTGTTGGCAATTTGTCAAAGCAAGGTTTTAATGTTTTATCCTTTGCCTGGGCCTTTCTCATCTGCTTATGAGAATAAACTAGTGGTGGTTCCTCCTCCGTTCTACTAGGGGTCGACCTAACCTGAAGCGTGGCCATTACCACAGGTTTTACCGGGCTTCCTAGAAAAAACATATTTACTTCCTAACACCAGCGGGTAATTAGGGTCGTCACACACGGCTGCTCTGATCACTCCTTCCACGTACCTTGTCTCTACATTGATCTCGGCTACTGGAAGTGTCATGGTGTCTATTCCCTTTACGGCCCCTTGTAGCTCCACTTTCTCTGTGGTGTACTGTTCAGGGTGCACTAGGGTTGCACTCACAACTGAGTCATATTCTAAACCTGAATCGTAAAGGCACCTAACCTTGGCTCCATTACATGTCACTTCTTCACAGATGGGGGGATGTTGAAGATTAATATGATTCTCTGTCAGTTTCTTCTTCCCCTTGTCCACTGTTATCATGCAGGCCGCGTGATATGGAGGAACTTTCTTACCACAGTCAATAGTATTATGATTATTCATCCTACAAACTTTACAATATTTCCCTTCTGGTTTGTAGGGTCTCCTTTCTCTGAAATGCGAGTTTCTATCTCGTTGGTCAAACTTGGCTTTATCATAATAGGCTTTACCCTTATTAAACTTATCTCTGTGTTCATAGGTAGGTTGATTTTGGTTTGGTGGAGCTTTATCATGGTCTATAGGCTTCTTCTTTAAACTTGCTATCTCAGACTGGGCTGCCTGATATCTCTCAGCCACATTTAAGATCTCCCCCAGCCTCTCAGCACCCTGTTCCGTGAGAAATTTTCTCAGGTCTGGAGCCATGGACTCTCTTAACTGCTCAGTCATAATCATTTCCTTTAAATCTTGGGTTTTCCCCAGAGCAGTCCATTTCTCCAGGTATGTCTCCAGGCGAGCAGAGAACTGGTGGTAATTCTCTCCAGTCAACAGTTTTGCATCCCTAAATTTCTTTCTGTAAAATTCACTGTTTTTTTCTCATATCTAACTAGAAGAGCTTGCTTAAGAATGTCGTAGTCATCTTGATCATCCTTGCTCAGTTTGGCGAAGACCTCATAAGAGGTTCCCCTAAGCCCCTGAGATACCTTCATACTCCATCTCTCTTTCTCTAGCCCATACATAGTAGCTAATGCCTCAAATCTAGAGAGGAATGATTCAATATCATCCTCTTTTTCTACAAATGGGTCCAACTGGAACCCCATGGCTGAGGTTGAGGCAACCTGGCCTGCAGCAGAGTCGGAGGTGGATGAGCTACTTCCATTATCAGGAGCATGGCCTTGTAACTCCAACTCCCTTAGTCGTAGTTCATGTTCCCTTTGGAGTCTTTTATCTTCTCTCTCAGCCTCCAATCTCTTTTCTTCTTTCTTGGCCTCAGCCTCAAGTTTCCTCTCCTCTAACTGCAGCCTCTTGATCTCAGCCTCCCTATCAGCCTCTAATTTCTTAAGCTCCCTAGCATCCTCTAACATAATTCTCTTCTCCTCAGCTAATCTCTTATCTTCCCTTTCCATATACTTATCGCACTCTGATGTCACATACTGAATTAGAGCTTGCCCATCTAAATTCATTTCCTTTGCAGTCTGCACAGCAGCAGATCTGTATTTGGCCATATCCGCCATGTTATAGTTAACAATATGAAATACTATCCACTACCTTAACTAATTAATCAACTCTAAACACAAGACAAAGGGCAATGATATCTCAAACCACTCTCAGATTATTTTTACTATTATATTTTACAAATACTGGGACTAGTGACTCACTTAAAGTAGGGTACTAAGAACCTTTAAATCCCGGAAGAGCGTCCCAATTAATGTGGTGAATTAGTTGTTATTATTGGTTTCAATATTATATTAATGGTATCTGGTGTGAGGTCAGCTATGCAAGTCCCTGAGGTTTATTAAATATAAATAAGTTTACAGGGTACCTGTCTGCTTCCACCACGACCTCACCCGATTATATATCTTCCCCTACTGAAGTGTATTGGTGTGTGTATGTTGTCTAGCAAGTGTCTAGGGTATATGCAATGTGATGAAATGTATGAACAAGACAACAACTACACCTATTACTAATAAACAATGATTAAACAAGTCACTGAGTAAAGTTTGGAATGTAACTTATTTTTTTATAATTTATTTTCCTGTATCTAGTTATTTTTCTGACACAGGAATAATCAACTCAACATGATAATGAAATTATTTACAACCAATTATTTTACAACTGTCATTGAGTCGGTGTTATCCCACAATTATTTATGTGTCTCAAACTGGGAAAAAATGTCAAGTATTCTTGCTCCTAGAAAAGGGTACAAGTTTATTGAACGTTTTTGTTCCTCACTGTCTGATACTCTAGTGAAAACTGAGAGAGTGGAGTGTTTGTGATATCAATTTCCCAGACAAGTCTTATCTGAGGTCTCTGGAACCAGGCTGGTTGAAGTATGTATAAAACGCCAGCCTCCACTGCCAAGACACGCTTCTGCTTCTATAGGTGAATCACTGTGTAGGCACTCAGTAGTTAGGCCTCACTGCATACTTTAAGGACAGGTGTTAGGTCACCTGGGCTCACTTTCACTCGTAGATGAAACTCTGGAACAATACAAATGTGTCCCACTCAGCATCTAATAATCTCTCTCTTTCATTATTCTAACATGGCAATATCATCAGACATCAGTATGGTAACTAAACAATTAGTTAACGTTCTCAATTTGGTTGGTACCCCCTTCTGGATAAATAACTTTCAAACCCCGTTTGACATTTTCCTTGATAAAGGAAACATTTTACATTAATACTATCAAGTCATGTACAATCACGGTGACTTGCTGAAGAAGACGGCCAGTGATCTTCCTGGTCTTATGTCATAACACAACTTTTTCTTTTCATCATAAATATTTAATTTTCTTTTCTCCCCATATGGCCGAAAGCCTGTCTGGCTTTTCTATACCAGGTTAATACAGTTCCTAACAACGCTGTGACACAACACAGAGTTTAATGTTAGCTTCCCTCCAGATAAATGTTTCCCCTTTTAGGTTCATACAGAGTCGATAATGCATACATGATACAAATGACAATATAAATGTTAATATAAAGATTTTCATATTTACCGCAATCAAAGAAACTTTATACACTAGGTTGTTGAATAGGGCGATACAGATAGCTGCTATGCAGAATTAGCAACCAAGACAGTACTCTTGCCTTGTCTCTAACAACAACGTCTTTAGTGTAAGAAATTTTTCATCTAGTGGCCCCCTATACCCAATACTAATTGGTTTTTATACAACCCTTAGTCTATTACACTACAGCCAACCAGAGGCTGTTTAGTGAATAGCGTTCCTTTTCAAATAAAACTGACCTCAAATATTCAAATTAAGGACTCCTTCCCCTTTTACCCCACCTAAGGGCGAAACTGAGCAAGTCCATCTGTCTATCTGTCTTCTGTCCAACTTCTTTATTACTTAATAGTTTTAAATACTCATACATACTTATTAATCCTGCTGTTATCTATTCACAGTCAGTACATATTTATTCTTTTATGTCTTTCTAAGGCCTGGTATCGTTTTTATTTCCTACAACGCTTCAATTAAAACATTTTCTCTCCTATTCCCTTTCGTACGGCATTTTCAAAAAAGATCGGTCGTTAACCTTAATTTTTTTCCTTTTATTTTAAACTACCTTATCGGACGTTAACCTTACGGCGCCACGTCACATTGCGTGTGTGTATATATATCGTCTGCTAAAACCAGCGTGTGAATATATGTCCAGAACGCGGGTCGAGAAAAATTCAAACGCCATTCATGGTATCGCATTTCTGGCACAAGAAAATATTTAAATCTCAAAGCCAACGCTAGCAAAAGTGTATAATGTTAAACCGCGGCAAATCGTTTAGGCCCTTACTTCGGTATGCAAATTGAACGTGCGGTGGAATTTAGCGTTTGTTCACACAGATTTCACTACAGGGCACCACAGAACTTTAATAAATTTGATCCTAGGGATCAAAACAAAGGTAAGCACCAATTTGATAGGCCACGGTATGAAAATAAAAATAAATTCCCACAATTCGATGAACGGAAATATGATGAAAGAAAATCTTTCAACCAAGGAAAAAGGTGGTGTAAGAATTGTCAGATGGACAATCATGACACTGACCGTTGCAGAAGGAAACCTGTGTATATGGCAACCCTTCAGGTCAGGTCGACCTCAAGACAGGAGGAGGATATTATGTTGGATACCACTCCAGAAGAGATGAGGAAGGCACAGGCTGGGGATAAAACACTCAAGCCTTGTTTCAGAAAATTGTCAACTTGTCATACAACTCCAGGCAAGTGTGGTGAAGTGGGATGTTATAAATATTTATAGGGGACTTAGTGTACTGACTGAGATCAGCTGTGAAGGTATCTATATCTATTAAGAGTAGTGTATTATAGATAACCTTACTTGCTACCACATATCTATATATCTCAGTCAGAATTATTCTGGAATAGTGTGATGACTACGTAACAATATGTATTCATTTTTGTCATAAAGGTATATGTGTCCTGATTCAAATACAAAGGAACCAGGAATCACCATCAATTTTAATTACAAGTATATGTACAGACTTTATCAATATGAATATTGTAGTGACATATATTATTAAAAATATCCTATGTGTGTCAGTTGTGTAGTTGTAATATGAGGTAATACTGGTTTTGTTTTGTTCAAGCTCTGTTGGTATTTGTCATCATGACTTCAATAGTTTGTCTTTTGGGACTAGTATTGGAGATGTTCTCAGTTCCAGATATTAAGACAATTAAATTCCCCTCTGAATGTTATTTTTACAAAGTTATTTCAAGATGAGGGGACATAATGTTGAGCTCAGCTGGCCAAAACAGCTTATCTTGCGTGATGGCGGCAGGAAAGGACTCCTCTGCTCGAATTCTCCCCTGGGCTCTGGAGACACCTCACTGATAGCTAACAAGACCAAGGAGTATGCTGTCCGACTCTGGATTCAGCAAAGCTCTGACCAGGTGCTGCTCAGTACCATCAAGACCACGGTCCCTGAAATCAAGAAGGATGTACCTTCTACTTCATAACTAACTTATACTCTCTTTTACACTGATCACAACACATCACAAACATTGAGTTCAGAGCGTTAGGCCAACTGTCAGCTTCATCTGAAATACTTTATACCAGTATTTACCTCCTTAATGGTTACCACGCCTCTGCACTTCCAGCATTATTTCTTTCTAATCAATCATCCAGGTGTCAGTGTACTATTTGGCCATTCCATGCCGTTTTACTTCCCTCCGACACCCTCTGTTCAGGCTGGAGCATTATAGGCTTTATCTCCTGTTTGCCACTGAACTACACATATATATACAGGCATAAATTAACAATTTACATTCAATTTTCATTAAAAGATACTGAATGGTTCAAGCTTACCACAATTTCATGGAAATAAACACAGATACGTTGATTAGCAATGAATTCTGGCACAATTACTGGCACAAATTCCCATCTGCTTATGTTCCAGGCTTTTATTTGGCAAAATATGAGCTGGCTTCAACGCACTGATGCTTTATCAAGCTTATTTAAACAAGTGGTTTCGAACTAACGCTCCTAAGTGATTATATCAGCGAGTCTAGCCAATGAGGCCCCGTTTCGACAAGTGTTTGAAAAAATGTTACCTTTCCCCGTCTCCCCTAACAACGAAAGATAGTATTTATAGCCCGACCAATCGTGGTTAGTCTTTCATTTGTTGCGCTCCAATCAATTTGGAGTTTACATGGTAGGCTATTTCTGTAACGCAAGGTTTTTTTCAAACACGTTATAAAAAATTTTATGAGCAGAAATGATTTTGTGTTGTCAGGCATCCCCACTATTTTATTTTGGTTATAATTTATTAATTCCTGGACTATTTGCGTAACGTTTTACATATTCTTTGTCAGCAAGCCCTAAGGAACCCAAATATCCAAATTTAAAAGATCTACGTGGCTGCGTTCAAAATATGTATTCTCTACCTCCTGTTTCGAAGATGTGCTGTCTGGGTACTGTTATGTTTGTAAACGTAAACCCATCTATTGTTATCTTTCCTAATAAGCGTTTTTTATGATTTTAAAACCTAACTCTGGGAAGGGTAATGTATTTTATCACTGTCCGTCTGAAAAAAAATTAGTGCATGTAGTCTTACACGCGTGATGGCAGCATTTGTGTATCGCGCGACGCGTGTTTAATTTTGCATGCGTTCCCGATTTCATTCGCCCCTCTTTCTCTTTTTCTACTTTGAGTCCATCTGTTCGTTCGTTTTGGTAACGTAATATAATTAATGTTAGGATTAATTTAGGTCATTACGCAGGGCCTCTCAATGTTTTTTCCAAGAAATACAGCACACGTTTCATTGAAGAAGGCGGGTAATAATACAGTAAGCTTTACTATCAACGTGAAAGCGTTACAATTTGCAGACGAAGCAGAAAACAAGGGGGATTTCGAGTACATTCCTTGTGACAGCACTGTTATTTTTCCATTGCTCTTCTCTTTATTAATTTTATTTGTTAGGCTTCATATTTACCTACTAATTTATATATGTGGATTAGAATATTCCACGACACCTCCCCTCTTAAAACAGACATTATATGTCAGTCCTTTATTCTATATACACATAGAGAAATTTATTATTATTTCTGGGGTTTACGGTGATTCTCATCACACGGATGGCGGCTTAAAAAATCAGCTCCCAAATTGGTTTTTCCAGATATATACTCAATGCTAAAATTATATGGAGCCAAAAGTAAAGACCATCGGAGTAACCTGGAGTTCTCATGCCTAGCCTGTGCTAGAAACGATAACGGTTTGTGATCTGTTTGCAACTTAAATGCCTTCCCATATAGATAAATATTGAATTTCTTTATCGCCCATATTACTGCAAGACATTCTTTTTCGCTAGTTGAGTAGTTGATTTCAGCTTTATTCAACTTTCTGCTAGCATATGCCACTGGGCTTAATTCCCCATCCAATGCATCTGATTTCTGTAGTAGAGTTGCACCTAACCCAATATTACTTGCATCCGTCCTTACTATGAATTCTTGACTTAAGTCAGGTAATTTCAAAATGGGTTTACTTGTGAGCTTTTCCTTCAATTCTTGGTAAGTCATTTCACATTGTGGTGTCCATGTAATGCGATCTGGATGTCCTTTACGTGTCAATTCAGTTAACGGTGCACATATGGAATTAAAGTTTTTGATATACTTCTGGTAGAAACCACATAATGAGACAAAGGATCTCACGTCCTTCTTGGTTTGTGTTCTCGGGGCTTTCTGTAGTTTCTCTAAATTCTTTGGGTCAGGGGTCATGTTTCCCTGATAAACTGTGTGTCCCAAAAATTCCAATTCTTTACATCCAACGCAACATTTGGTTGGTTGGGCTGTTAAATTTGCTTCCCTAAGTCGATCAAACAGCATGTTCAGAGAGTCAATGTGTTCCTCAAATGTTTCTGTTGCTATAAGGATATCATCCATAAAATTTGTTATACAGGGATTATTCAGAGGATCCAATAATTTTCTCATCATTCTAGAGAAGACACTAGGAGCATTCTTCAATCCAAATGGCAATCTATTAAACTCATAGTGTCCTTCTGAGGTACTAAAAGCTAGGTATGGTCTAACCTCAGGCTTTACTGGAATCTGATAGTATCCTTTACTCAGATCCACTTTTGAGAAATATTTAGCTTTATTTAGTCTGGCAAACAGCTGATTTGTATCCGGCAATGGATCCACCTGTCCTTCTGTAATAGCATTCAGTCTCCTGTAATCTATACAGAGTCTATGTTCTCCAGAGGGCTTCCTTAAGAGTACAACACCGGAGCTATACGAAGATTCACTGTGCGAAATAATTCCTTCCTTCAACAGATAGTCTATCTCTTCCTTCAAAGCTTTCTCCTTAGCAAACGGAATCGAATATGGTTTCATACAGACAGGTGTGGAGTCTATTAGTTTCATATCATATTCCAATAGGTTTGTATGCCCTGGTCGGTCTGTTAACACCTCTGCATGATTATTTAGAACCTGTTGCACTCTCTCTTTCTGAGTTTTCGTTAAATGTGTACTGATTTTTACCTGTGCTGCTGTCTCACAGGGGTGTAATGGATATTCAAATGATGAAAGTGGTTCCTTTTTCATCTCCATGGCGATGGACAAGGTCAACAAGTGTGTCTCTTCCTGATGTTCTCTTTCCAAATATTTCTTCAGGAGATTCACATGATAGATTTTTTTCTTTCCCCTTCTTATCTATCTTATAATTTGTTCTAGACACCTTCTCTAGAACTGTATATGGACCCTGCCATCCAATTTGTAACTTATTCTGACTCCCGGGCAAAAGAAGCAGTACTTTCTCTCCCACAGCCAAATTTCTGTCTTTCGCCTTCCGGTTATAATAGGCAGCATGTTTCTTCCTGGCTTGTTTCAAATTTTCATTGGCAAGTTTCCAGCCAGTTTTTAACCGAGTGGTCAGCTCATTCACATATTGGTATGAAGATGTAATGTTTTCCTCTGCCTTTTCATCAGTCCACGTTCTTAACATAGCTACATATGGACCTTTAATTGTGTGGACCTATTTGTCCATGCACCGGTATGGTCTCTTCCACTCGAAGCTTTATAGTGATGATTTTTCTTCCCAGAATTATCATTCACAAAACGACCGCTACCAATTTTTCTTGTCTTGGGGCTTTCTCCCCTCTTAAAATTCTTGATGAGAGATTTCCTCTCTACATCTTCTTCCTCCAGTTTGTTTAAGTCCGATTGAGGGATTGTCGGCTTATCCTGGGGTAAGACATCTTTTTGCACTCTCCGCATAGTGGCCATTGTAAAACAGTTAAGTGAAGCTTGTCCGTGAAAAGGGGCTTCCCATTCCATTTGGTCCACTTTATCAAATCTATTTCTCTTTTTATTATCAGGCCTAATTTTGCCCCGTGGCGTGTCCAGGTCCTGATCCATGTTCCCACTTGTGGGTGTTCCCTCATGTGCTATGCTGCACCTTTCTACAAAATTCTCAATGTCCCATCTTGCTTTGGGCCAATAATAATTGTGAGCCACCTTTTGAATGATGGTACCTATCTTCTCATGGTCCCCATCTGGTTTCACATGTAGGCTCCTTATTAAGTCTGCCCTATATCCTTTTGGAAGAACCAG